>JAVFHW010067856.1:91159-145492 GCA_032159205.1 Eurystomus glaucurus suahelicus | reverse complement strand
TTTTTTTTTTTTTCCCCCTGTGGCAGTTTACAGTACTGACATTTTCTTTTTCCTTTCCTTTTGAGACTGATATGACATTGATTATCAGATGATAAAGGTAGTGGAGTATTTGTCCACATATTCTCTGTAGCATGGTAAACTGCAATGTGTTTGCTGTGAGACTTTCTAAGCCATGCTTTAAATCTACAAAATATGATCAAAATAACATGAAATAGTTCAGGGCGTAGCAGACTCCAGTCCAAAACAAGTATACTTTTCCTACCCAGGGATTAATGCAGTATTTTTGTGCTTTTATAGAATAGAAACTCAATTATTATTTCACAGATAGAAGGCTTAGGGAAAAAATATTATTACTATTAGTATTACTATAATTTTTGTTCTTATTTTATATTTTTATGAACATCATCATAATTAATTTTGTTGTCATTTCCTCATTTAGAAAAAAACAGATTTTTTGAGATAAGGTGAAAACATCTTTTCGAATCTAGTGATAAAAATCATCTACTGAGTTTGAATGCACACTATATTTGCACAAGTGAAGGCAATGAACAAGTAAAAATTCACCCTATTTTTGTCTGACTGTTTCTTTAAGACATTATGATGCTATATTCAAACTTCAGATGACAATCTGTCTTTCTTTAGACTACTTCTTGTCTGCTTAGCCTCCAAGTTATTTTAGCTTTTTCTTGCCTATCAACCTGAGCAGAATATATACTAATCCAGCTCACTACAGTCCCAAAGAGTTTAGTGTTAATCTGAGTTAATGGCCACAGCATTTTCATATGATGAATTAGCAAGAAAGCAGACCTTGTTCATTAAAAAATTGTGAATCACACATGGCTGATACATTTTAAAGGCTTTACCCCCTTATTTGGACGGGAAACCCCTAATCTGGTCAGGAGATTTGCAAAGTAGAGACCTTGTCTCTTGCATGCACACTGCCTCAAATATATTTAACATTCATGTGTGCATTTTGTGTTGATTTAACTTAATCCAAGGAAATTATCATATTGCAATAGTGAAAAACTACTGTAAACATCCACAGCCTACTACTGTCTTAACATAATATCTTTACAGATACTTTTTAAAAAGTCCTCTTAAGTCTTTTCCACCCCTCCATCTGTTACATTTTACAGCTTCAAGGCTCTGAAGCATGCAGTGATTAACCCACCAAAGGCTCTTGCATTTTCTGTGGCAAATCTGTGATGTGTTCCAAACCTAAGCTAAGGGCCAGTGTTGTAATTGTGGGATTCCTTCATCTCTCTCCATCCAGAAGGCATTGGAGGTGCACTCACTTCAAGAGCTTCTTCCTCAATCAGTAATATCTGGATAAGAAAACCCTGTTTCCTTTCCTCTTATAATAGCTGTGGAACAAAAGACAGCACTGGTTGTATTTTGGAGGATCTTTTCATTTCTCTGCCCTCTGTTAGTGCTGTTTAAGGCACGGTGTGTGTTACCAGCATAAATTGTGACTATACCCTTGCATTTACACCTGTGGTTACAGTCTCAGGCTAGTGAAGGCTTCAGGACAGAGAAATGAGACAGAAAATGGATCAACACCTTAGGCAGGCACTAGGTGTAAAAGTGACTCTTCCTGGAGCTGAGCCAGAGCTCCAGGCTGAAAAAGACAATTCCTAATTGACCGTAAATGGTTTAATATCTCTTCCTGTGGCAGGTCCAGCTGTGAGATCCTTGACAGCTCCAGCACTGATTCAGAGGGAAGTGAACCTCCCTCTACTGCTGACTCACCATCACCACTTCCTGTGTCACCTGATTTCACTCAGAAGTGGCCCAGGAAAGTGGCTTTGGCCCGTGAGGGTGTCTGAACCAATGCCTGGGAGCAGCCAACATGGTAACAGGTGCTGATATTAGCACCCCTGTGTTATCCCACTAGGTTTCTCCAGCCCTGTACAAAGCTCACTCTTTCCTTCCCAGTCTCCTGCACAAGTTTTCTGCCCATGGATTTTTCTCCTCCCTGCAGCATGCTCAGGCATTGGCAAAGCTGCTTTGCAGATGCTCCCCACAGGATCACAGAATGGTAGGGGTGGAAAGGGACATCTGGAGATCATCTAGTCTAAATGCCCTGCCAAAGAAGATTCACCTGGGGCATTCCTGGTCCATTTCTCCAGGTCCATTAATCCACAGGCTTCACATTCTGTGTAGGTGGAGCTGTCAATCTCCCGGGCATTTGCTACAGGACAATGAAGCCACGGAGGAGGAAGCAGGCTTCATCACTGCCCTGTAGCTGTAACGGTTCATGACACCTCATGGAGCCTTGGGCTCACAAGTAATAAATAGTCAAACACTTGTCCAGCAGTTTAGAGTGGTGTTCTTGTCGCGGTCGGAGTGCAGATGTCCGATCCGCCTCCTGAAGGGAAAGGGATTGAGGGCAAAGTGGAATATCTCCCCACCAGGCTCACAGGCAATTATGGAGACCGAATAAGTATTCAACAAGTTTATTATTAAATATATTCAAACAAAACCATATTTACTTTACGGAAATATTATGGTATCAAAGAACGCCATGCGCACCCACTTACTCCCCCTCTCACCCACTGAGAGATAAGGGCAAATAAGAACCTAATTATGTAAAAATATGACCTGTCTATGTGGATGGAGTGTGTGTCTGCATGCAAGTGTTGTCATCTGCCCTTTCGGCGTCCAGCAATGGTCCCCATGGAACGGTGGCGACACTCGGCCAGCAGACTTGGGCAATTTCAGTGACGTCAGCAGCTTGTAGCTTTGTGGCACGATTTCTTTGAAGTGGCTTTTCTGGCACAGCTTTTCTGGCACAGGTTCTTCAGCGCGCTTTTGTGGCAACGTGGCTTTCTGCGGCACGGCTTTCGGCAGCTTCTTGTCGCAATTTCTTCGGTGCGGCTTTCAGCAGTGTGGCTTTTGCCTTTTCCAGCGGCGCGGCTTTCGGCGGCTTTTCTGGCGACGTGGCTTTCTGTGGCGCAGCTTCCAGCGGCTTCTTGTCGCAATTTCTTCTTGCTGCAGCTTGCAGCTTTTTTTCTGGATTCTTTCAGTTTTGGCTCACGGCGGCAATGGCAGCAATTGCGCAACTCACGGCCGGTGGTGGCGGCTTCTTCCTCTCTGGATTCCTAAAGCTGTGGGAGTCAGCAGTTCTGCCCGGCGGCTCTCCGCAGCGGCGGCTCCCTCCTCCCCTGGCCACTTGGCTTCTCTGGGGGGGCTGCACTGGCAGCTCAGTTCAGCTTCCCCCTCCCTCCTCCTCACTCCTCTCTGGCAGCGGCGGAGGAGAGGGGGGCGCTCTTGGCAGGAGTGATGTGTTCCTTTTGTGCAGCGAGCCAGGAAGAGAGAAAGTTTGTTTTCTTTTTCGATATTTATGTCCTGTGTTATCACACTTCTGATTTTCGGTGGACTATGGCATCATGGGAAATGTGGTTTTTTGCTCACTGTTTTAATAAGGCCGAAATTCGTAATATGTGGGTCGGTTCACCACAGTTCTCCTACACAGAGAAAACCGGAGATGCCAATTGTTCAGGTGTTTGCTCTACTGCGTGAGCAGCACCACTAGTTATAGCTTCTACTCCTCAGGTTTTATTTGCACTTACTCAAATGTTCTTTGACTGGATTATTTAGGATGAAAAATTTAAAAGTCTGGCGATGATTCAAAACAGCCTTGGGCCAAAAGTTTGCTATTGTTTGCCAGTAAGCTTTGTGTAGTTTTGGGGGTTTCCTCAGATCTGTTGACTTTGACTAATGCTCTGGGGACCTACTAGAGGGCTAAAATCTCACTTTTGTCTTTCACACTTAGGAAGCTTGTTTGTTGTATTCTTTTTTCATTCTTATCAATTAATGCCTTCCACCTTTTTTCAGTCTTCCAATTAGGAAGTTGTTTTCTCCTGACTATGTATAACCTGAAGTTATATCACCTGTATAACCTAAGGTTATATTACAAAGCTAACAAATCTAATTCAAGTAATTTATACATTATAATTACCTTCTGTGAATTAGTCCTTTCCAGTTATAGCTCCACATACTACTAATTCTTTCTTTGGAACAACTAAATGAATGACCATATGTACTTTGAATTATACTCCAGTAATATTTGGCTATTTTCTTTTCCTTTGAACTTTATACTAGTATATGCGTAAGGATAAACTCTCTTTCTTTCTCCCACCCTCCCCTTTATAGTCATATTTTATATTTACATATTTAGATTTGTTTAATGTAAATGTTATTTGTTGTAGGTTAACCATTTCTTAAGGGACAGTAGATTTGCTTCTATGTTCACCATTTTATTCACAAAGAAATATATACAGGTAGTTTTGGATTGTGAGCTTATGTATACTTATATAGGTCTTTCTGTATGTATACACACAACCCAGATTGCCTGTATATAAATTCCTTTGCAAATTGCCAGATAAATTTATGGACAATCTGCAAGAGTGTTATATCGGAGAAGTAAGAATTGTCTCTTATGTGTGATGAAATGCAATTGCTTGTAAGAACATACAGTTACCTCTAGTAGAACTTTTTCAAGTATTTCAGTGCTGTAGAAACAATCTTATAAATGAGATCACACAAAAATTACTCCAGATGGATGGCAATATCAGAAGAAGCATAGTCTCACTTTCTTACGGAGTTAGTCCAGTTTGGGTTTGTTTTTTGTTTGGGGTTTTTTTTCTGTAGAAAAGCAAGTTTTCATTCTAAACTTTTAGCTGAGAATTTTAGATACTAGGACCTTCTATGAGGACTACAGCCTGCTAGGAAGGGATGGAATTCACCTGTCTGAAAGAGGCAGGGCAATCTTTGGCAGCAGTCTGGCCAACTTGGTGAGGCAAGTTTTAAACTGAGAGACTCGGGGGGGCGGGATCCAAAATGGTAATGCCCATGCCACCGTCACCACTACAAAAAATTGGGGAATAAATCAGGCCAATCAGAGTAGTGTAAAATGTGTCTCAGCTGTCTTCTTAAATGAAAATCAAAAGACTGGACACCTAAAGTGTATGTACACCAACGCACATAGTCTGGGGAAAAAACAGGAGGAACTGGAGCTTCATGCCCAGTCAGAAGTTATGATATCATAGGAATAACTGAAACATGGTGGGACAATTCACGTGACTGGGGGGGTCGGGATTGACGGCTATAGGCTGTTCCGTAAAGACAGGCAGGGTAGAAGAGGAGAAGTCTCACTCTATATTAAGGAGAACCTTGAATATATGGAATTCAACTATGGTAATTGTGGAAGCTCTATTGAATGCCTTTGGGTGACAATCAGAGGGTGGGTCTTCTGTCAGGAGAAAGCGGTCAGAGTAACAATGTATTCCAGTGTGGATAGAATCGTCCTTGCTGTATTGTTCAAATCGTGTGTATTTATAGCACAAAAGCGAAAGCATGCGCTTAGCCCTTACACATAATTGGTTATGTTCCCATAATCATGCAACCCACCCCCTAACATAGTTGGTTTAGGCTCCTTGTTCACGCACTCTTACGTTGCTCAGTCCAACTTTCCTGGGAAAGTTCTGTTTTTCTTGCAAACTGTTGCATTCCTTCTTCTTTTTATCTCTCCTCCAAGGATGCTTCAGGGTCGTTGACTAAGCCTCGAAGCCTGGATTGTTCACTGTAATTAAGTTATGTCCTCTCTCACTCAAAAACTCCTCCACAGGTCTCCAAGGGAGACCTTGCAGTAGGCATCTGTTACTGACCCCCAAACCAAGACAACGAGACCAATGAAGCGATACTTGGGTCAATTAAGCAAGCTTTGGGTCAACAAAACCTTGTTCTTATGGGAGACTATAACTACCCAGACATCTGCTGGAAGAACAACTCAGCAATTCGTCTGTCATCCATCAAGACTCTGGAATGCTTAGAGGACTTCGTCCTCACACAAATGTTAGATGTGCCAACCTCGAAATGGGCACTGCCGTGGACTTGTTGCTCACTAGCCAAGAAAACATGCTCTGTAATATCTCAGTTAGCGGCAGCCTTGGATGCAGTGATCACAACATTGTGAAGTTTGGGATAATGCTGAGCGTACTGAAGGTTAGTTCCAAGACAAAGTTTCTAGACTTTAGAAGAGCAAACTTCAGTTCTCTCAGGGCTCAGTTAGCAGGGATCCTGTGGGAAGCTTCCATGGAAGATAAAGGAGCTAGTGAGTGCTGGGAGGTTTTCAAGAACACTCTCCTAGACACACAAAAACAATTCGTTCCCTCTAACAGCAAGGGGAATAGGCAGAGCAAGAGACCTCCTTGGCTTAACTGCGAGCTTCTGGGTCTGCTCAGAACCAGAAGGGAAATGTACCAGAGATGGAAAAGTGGAACATTACCTGTAAAAAATTGTAAGGGCATTGCCAGGGTATGCAGAAGTGCAGTTAGGAGAGCAAAAGCTCAGCTTGAGCTGAAATTGGCCAGAGACATCAGATACATCAAGAAAGGGTCCTTCAGATATGTTAACAACAAGCAGAAACAGAAGGAGAGTATTGGCCTACTATTAAACAAGAGAGGTGAACCTGTCACCAACAGTGCTAAAAAGGCACAGGTCCTCAACACCTTCTTCACCTCTGTCTTTACCAGTGCTGTCGGGTCCCAGGCCATGGGAACAAAAATCAGGATTGATACAGATGCAGATCTGCCATCAGTGAAGGAAGAGTTGGTGTGTCAACTCCTGCAGGAGCTTGACCTGTACAAATCAATGGGCCCAGATGCCATCCACCCAAGGATGTTAAGAGACCTGGCTGATGTTGTTGTGAGGCCACTCTCCATAATCTCTGAGAAGTCATGGAGATCAAGAGATGTACCTAAAGCAAATCGTGCTTAACAAACCTGATCGCTTTCTACCACAAAGTAACCTGCTTGGTTGATGCAGGGCAAATGGTGGACGTAGTCTACCTGGCCTTCTCCAAGGCTTTCAGCATGTCCCCCACAGCCTCCTTCTTGAAAAACTGACATGTTATGACCTAGACAAGTGGTCTGTCCAGTGGATGGAGAACTGGCTGACAGGCTGTACCCAGAGGGTTTTGGTAAATGGTTCAATCTGCATTTGATACAGATGCACATTTTTAGATACTTCGGCTGTGTTATACAAAGGCTCTTTCTCTCACTTTCAATCAAGGTTGCAGGAGGCCCTCTGGCACTATCTGCCAGCTTCAAGAATCTCCTGCAAACAGCAGTGTGCACCAGATGACCCCAAACCAGCAGCCTCCTTGGAGACCCTGGACACTGGTATCATTGCTGTCTCTGGATAAGCCAGCTAAGCAGGTGCTTCTAAGCAGGCTGGATCAACAGGTGCCTGCACTCTGAGACAGCACTTTAAAGAAGCTGGTGAACATAACAAAAAAAGGTCATGTTTCCTGTGTGGCTGTTGATGACATTCACAAGGGAGAAAGGCATAAGTCCACAGTCACATGCATTTGCCTGTGACCTGTAAACTGTAACTCAGAATGACATGGTCACTCCACAGATAGTATATTTCTGCTGCTGATAGTTCACAGGCTATGTTGCCACTACACTCAAGTATTTCTGAGATTCTTAGGCCATCTTGCTCCATTAAGATGTCATTAAAAATCAATATTTCAAATGAGTGTATTGTAAATGTCATATACTTCATAACCCACTTACTCCTGTAAAATTCATGTCAAGGGAGTCGAGAGCTCAATACTCCATTCCCAGGTCTGCCAATATACTGATGTGGTGATCTTGGACAACGGCCCTCATTTTGCTGCCTCTGTTCCACGTCACATCACCACTCCTTTTCCTATCTTTGAACTGTTTTCAAGTGGGTCACTGCCTGACATGAAAAAATCTGGTTGCTCTTACAATCCTCTTACTTAAATAACAAAATGAAAAATAAAACAGCAGCCACTTACACAATGGCAGCTCCATTTTAACTAGTAAGAATTCTGTTCAGTTTCAGGCTATGAGTGGTCACAACCTACATATCTCTTCAGAGGCCTCAACTCATGCATCCCATCTTCTAATTTCCAGTATAAAAGTTACACAAGTGAAGACAATGTGTTTGAGAATAGGACTGATTTGGTTTTTTTGCTGAAAAATAATTCAATTTCTCTCAATTTATCTTAATGCTTTCTTCTTAAGTTAAATGATATCTTTGTAAGTAATTGAGGTCTGAAAATGCAGGGGGGTACATGAAGGTTTTGTTAAAACCGATATGTGCTGCTGTAAGCACTAGGTTTGCCACAAAAGATTCAAGGAAGTGCAAGTGCTGCTATCTTTGGACTTAGGAAGGATGCAAAGCATTAAGAAAATAAAAGGTTTATATGATGAAGACATTTATTGTTGAACTGGGGAGCAGGAAAAATTTCTCTGCAGGGACCAGGTTTACAATGAATAACAGCAATAAAAACCTTTTTTTTGCTTGCTAGCCCATTCTGCAGTCTATGCTACCACCTAGCCAGGGCTTCAGAAGATGTGCTAGCTGCAACTGTCAGAGGTAGGCTTCTTTCCATTACAGCTGTACCTTCACTGATAGCTGACATCACCTGAGGTGACATCCTGGACCATTAGTGAGAAAAGGCTCAGCAATGTTTGAAAATGGAGTTTTATGGGGAACTCGGGGCATAAAGAAAATCTTAGAAATTCCTGTACATGATTAGTCCTGAAATCTTGTTAGATACAAAACATAGCAGTAAGTTAAAACAGGAGCGTTGACTCAGCAAGACTGCTGGATCAGATCTCTATGCATGAGTCACTGCATCAGCCCCATTAGAATCTGAGGAATACTGTAAAACGGTGTTGCAGATGCTCAATGGAAGGGAAGGGTGCAGGTTTGTTGATGGCAAGAAGTGAAGAACGCATAACAGCTGATGAAGCTGGAGAGGAGATTTCTTTTGGCAGAATTGCCCAGTGGTAGGTTTGGCAAGAAGATCACGGAGAATGTCTGGGTGGATTCTGAGAGTGTTCTGAGATCTATACTGACTGCAGGAGGTCATGGTTTTAGTGACTCATCTGAATAATAGCATCTTCATGAATGCTGTGTGCCCTGCGCACCAGGGTACTGATTCAGTCCTGACTCAGAGGGAAAAGAGTCACCTCTCTGAGTCACCACCACCAAATGTTTTCCTCTGAGGTTCCCAAACAGGACGTCCTACACGGGTGGGTATTCCTCTCCTGGGAAATCTGATATCAGACCTCAACTTGAATGGCATGTATATCTAGTGGGAGGACTTTTTCCCCAAGTAACCTTACTCAGTAAAGTATTTTCTCTGAGCATATGGATGGATTAAAACTGTTATGCAGAGATAATGCTGGTGCTATTTTATTATAGGAGCAGCTTATTAATCATATAATCATAGAATGCCAGCTTGGAAGAGACCTCAAGGATCATCTAGTCATTCTAACCATCCAGTGCAGCACTCCAGTTCTGCAAATCATCCCATCATGTTTCTGTGATGGCAACTACATCACAGTTTTCCTGTGGCACAATGGCTACCAGCTCTTCCTGTTTGTTGCCCATGCTGCATGAATTAGTGTAGATGCACTCCAGCTGGGCTGTTGATCCTGTCAGCTTATTGTGGGGAGAAAGCCTGGTTCCTACCTGACAATTCTCAAGTGCTTCTGTGATTTCTAGCCCATCAGTATCCCTTCTGTCTTTGCTATCACATGGCATTCTGTGTCCTACCTCTGCCTTTTGGATGGCAGACTTAAGGACTTTGCTAGCACTCCATCCCACAAACACTGATCTGCCACCCCCAGGCTTGTCTCCAGCAAGCCTGGTATTTTCCCTTTCCCTCTTCATATCACTGTGGCACTACAATTGCTATCTATATGGATACCTAAAATTGTTCCCCTATACTTTTAGCATAGAAATTCAGGCATTCTCCATTCTCTGTATTTTTGTGTTTTGTCAACCACAGATACTTTCTGAAGGTCATAGATTTTCAGGCCATGGATTCCTTCTTTGTATCACTCATGTACTAGCTTCTTTTTTATTTGCCTTGCATTTAGAGTTTCATTCAAGTATAAAATGATGATTAGAAAAAAAATTCAAAGGCAGAGTCCACTTCTAAGCATTTTGGCATGCAGAAACTATCATGAATAGCAAACAGGTAATTCAGAGCTAAATTGTCTTCCTTTTGGCCATCAACTCTTTAAAAGAAAAACAACCTATGTTACCATATTTCCACAAAACGGTGAAAAGAATATGTGTTCATGCAAGCCACCAGAGGTCTCAGTGTAAAATAGTATTCTGTCCAAGAGCACTGTTTACAAACACCTGTTACTTTTTCCATATATTCCTAATACTTGAGGTATGTCTTCCAAGATCTGTTCTTAAGGTACATTCTCAGTTTCTTAGGCATGACTATCTGACTTTCTGGGAAAAAGAACTACTCATCATAAGGCTTTTTTAAATAAACTAAGTTAAAGGAAAATACAAAATAATTGCCTATATTTATGATTCATAAATCATAACTGACTTTATAAGATATAATCTGGATTTATGCCACATATTCAATTAGGAAAATAACAGGACACATCTGAATGCTATAATCATTAAGTAGATTGCTAGAACTGGATCTCAAAAACTATGAGAGGCAGAGTTAGTTATACAGTGATTTTCTCCCGCTGTCTGATAAAAGTTATCAAACTAGGCAAGCAGTTTAAATAATAATAAGAAAATTAAATGTTAGTGGAAAGTGACAGATCTTCGCATTCAATCTCATCTTTATTCTTTCTGTCCCTTTAAAACAAAAATAATACAATTAATTTTCTTGCAGCTTTCACTTTTCTTTAGATGATAATGAAAACTCCGAAGTATTCCTTTAAATATAAACAGCTTTTAGATCAAAAAACATTTTTTTCCTGTGCTTGCACTTACCTTTGGATCAAAATCGCTAGTCAGTATTTGATTGTAAGGTTCTCTAAAAAAAAAAAAATCTACATTTTTCCTATCTTTCAAATAGTAAAAACTCTGCAAAGATAAAGCCCTAAGGCATGGTTTTGCTGCAGAATTGCAGCAGTTTTCAACTCTTATCTCAGTTACGTCTCAGTATTATCACGTGCCTGAAAATTATCACATGAAAATCTTTTTCTCACTTGGACAACTGTATCTTCCAGTCACACTTTGTAATGCATCTCAGCATCTGGAACTGTAATTCAGAATTTATGATGTCTTGCCCACTCTGGAGGCAACACACATCAGATTTAAGTACTTGGCACAAAGAACCTTCACTTAATCTATGGGTAATGCAACCAATTTCAATGAGATCAAGACAATAAGCAGAATTCCCTTTTCCTTCCTTGTGGCTAGTGTGCAAGAGAAATTGCCGTATTAACTACAAAATTTGTGTGAAGGATCTAAGAGCAATTAAAAACACTGTTGCTAGTGAATTTTCAGTTACATCTGTTGCAAACTCCACATTTTTCAATTGAGCATGGATGTTTTAATGAGGTTCAGAGAGGAGCCACACGCTCCCATAGCACCTTGCAGAAATGGGCACATTTGCATTCCAGCAAGGAAAAAGGTGATTTGTGATAGTCTGGTGTTTATTTAAATTTATGGCTCAGGAATATTTATTCTTAGCTCTATCAGGAAGTCCTGGTTCAGCTTTGACCTTGGCACTGTGAACATCCCTGTCTTTGATTAAAAGCGAGGATAAATTCTAAAAACACGGTTTTCCCTTTATCTTTTATCTGCAGTAGTTGCTGCTGGAAGTAACTGCAGGCTTCACCCTGTCCACAGGAGCTTGTAAGAACGGCTAAGAAGAGAAAGCAGCCCCTGTAACTGAATTCTTCTGCTAGTCTCTACAACCAACATAAAAAGTGTCACAGGGAAAGCTACATCTAGGTTCTAAAATTTCACCTGAACTGCTGAGAACTGACAAGCCAGGAATACTCTCCTATTATACCATAGGATTTATTGGACTCTCAGGATTTTTGAATGAGATTATGCTGCCGTAACTGAATGACTGCACTGAAACAGCATTTCTGAATACTCTTCAGCCCCTCTCATTTGGTTATCTATAAGGAAGGGGTAATTTGCATATAGAAACATCTCTGAAATATAAAAGCAGTATACGCAATAATACATGTCAATGTCTATGGGAAAATATCAGCTTTTGCTGTCCTGTTCTGCCTTGGTTTTAATAATCTTGCACTGCTGTACATGACAATGCATACTATCAATTCTCTAGATGTCTCCTCTGTGCTACAATGCAGCAGACTTCGTTTTAGGAGGACAAAGTCCTGCTTGAGACATCTGTTCTACAAAGCTAGGTGAGACAGTCCTGATCATAGAGAACTTTTGCATGTAAGCAGGAAACAAGATGAGTGGAAGTGAGAGGCAGAGAACAATCTTTGAGGGCCACACAGGTAGAAAGCATGTGATGAATGTAGGATAAGAACTTGTGCAATTCCTAGAAGAGCATCTGATTTAGTACAATATACTCTCCTTTTATGTATGGTATCTGAATTTTTTCTTAAGATTCCATTACCAAAATGTTATTTTAGAGAAGTAAAACTATTGTTCCTCTCAGCAAAGTGTCAAAAAAAGTCTCAGTATTCCACAAAGGGATGCATAAACTATATTTCTTCCACTAAGAAATATCTTTAAACTTTTGCACACCACGAGCTGTGACCTTCTGTATAGAGTGATATCAGTGCCAGTGGTAATTCTGGATGTAGATACGTCTACTGAAAAAGAATTTACAAAGCGTAAGTACAAGTGTGATGTAGCAAACTTTTCTTGGCTCATTTAAAGTAGCTTATGTTTCATAGCTTTGCTTTTATTGAAATCTTAAGAGCTATAAATACTGTTAAACTTCCAACTGAAACAAGCATAAAGGAGCATATTCCTAGCTTTCCTTTGGCTTTTTTTTTTTTTTCAGGAGATCTCTAAATTTTTTACACAGAAGTGAAAATTAGTTACGGCCCAAATTAGCAGTAGGGGAAATCACGCTTTTAAAATACAGAATTTTTTTTTTTTAGGATTAACCAGAAACCAGTGGAACAAAATGGAATTTTAACCCCTACATGTCAGTTCAATGCTGTGAAGACCGAGCCAGTCTGCTTTAATAAAAATGCAGAAATACAAGGAGTTATCAATTTCACAGTGTCCTGAGATATTACATACGTATATATGTGTGTGGTTTTGTGCATATTGGAAAACTTTGGAACAGTATGTTGTGGAGGTGATTCTGTTGTGGTGAAGATTGTATCTTTTAACAGAGACTACAACATTGGAATGTTGCATTTTAAATCTAGCCCCTGCCACTGGCCTTGCAATGAGCAATTCCCCCTCCCTAAGCCTTCATTTCCCCTCTTTCAAAGAGGAAATAATGAAACTGACCTCCTTTATAAAGTACTTTGAGATTTACTGATGAAAAGTACAGGAGAAGAGCAAGAGAACTCTAATTATTTCGTGCAATTAAGAACTTAATGAAACTTAATGCCATGCTGAGGTAACATTTGCATTTTCTTTGCGTTTTCAGTGCTTTCTTTCTAGCTTCACAAACTGGTGGATAAGGGCTGAAGGATTAATCTGTTGCAAAGAAATAAAGACATAAATCTCACTGCCTTTCAAAATTTAACAGCAGTGTTAAATCGTATAGGCTTAGGTCATAGTTCTTGAACCACCAGAACAGAACTTTCACATTCATCATTGTTTGGCAATCCTATGAAGTCCCAGGCAGAAGTCTTGGGGGAATTCACAACAACAAAAAATGTAGCTGCAGAAGTTAATGCAGGTCTTGTCACTGTGGGCAGCATTGGAGAGACTGGAAAGAAGAGCAGGGATATGTGCCTCTCATGGGGTTCAGCCCCACTCCTCAGTGCTACCCTCAGAGCCTTTGTGACGGCAGCTCTTCCCATCAACTCTGAGGGCTACATCTGCTTCAAAATGGAGGTGGATATTTTGCTGTTTTAAACCAGAGCTGAGGCCTGAGGGAGAATACATAGAACTGCAGAGACCTGTGATAAAATCACAAAAGTTGAAACTGCTGCTTTAAAAGCCTAGTTCTCAACAGGACGTAAGAAATCCATTTTCTGCACAAATAAAATTAACCATGCAAATAAAATATCCCAAGATGCAGGGTAAGTTATCCATTACCAACTTCATGTTCTTGTCTTTAGGCTGCCAATTTTAAATGAATTAATAGGTTGAAAGTTCATTCAGCTATAGCCGTGTGAAAACATAGCGGTATGGAAATACTGTGAGAGATAGGCAGGATGCTGTAAAATGACTTGGAACATGCTTGGTCCAACCTAGTACTTTTTGACACTACTGGCAAACTGGCTTGGGATGTTCCCAGTCAATTCCTTAACATTTTTAGGTCTGTCTTTCTTCAAGGCAGCTGTGAAGGAACCACTTCATGTCAGCCTTGGTCACTGTTCATTGCTATGCTGCATGTGTGACACAAAGCCTTTATTTCCTCTTTTGGACTTTCCACTGATGCTGATTTGAGGTCTGTCAGCCTTATATATTTCCATAGCACAGGAGGATGGGATTATCTAAATCTTCATTCTGCCTAGTTGCAGGCAGTACGGAGCTCAGTGTGAACAAATTTACCTTCCTGCTGTATTTAGGACAGCACCAGCTCTATACGTTAGCAGGGAGGTAACTCAGCTAAGTTCTCATTAATTCTCACATTAGAATTTTTGGCAGAAGCTATTTTTATTCAAACAAAGCCAAGGTTTTCAATATTCTTTCTTCAGTTAGATGTTTGCCTAACTGGATTAGGCAAATGGGAGCTTCAGAGGTATTAAAGATAAAGAGTCTGAAACTTGCGACGTTATTACAAGCAAGAGAAGCAAAATATTATAAAAAGAAGAAATAGGCTACTTCTGACATCACTACACCTTCACAATTATTTAATTACTTCTTTTTAGTCTGCTTTGAGAAGTAATTTCACTTTCAAGGTAGTTAGACAAGTCTTAGAAATACTTTACCAGGCAAAGGTCACAGTGCGTCAAAGCCCTAGAGGTACCTTACAGTACAATCTCATGGGTTTTCAAAAGAGTTCTATTTCCTGAATTAGATTTAAACACTCTTGTTCCTAACCAGTATTGTTTAACACCAGTTTGGGACCTAATCAATTCCCTTCCTTGCAACAGGCAATTTTACCATCCTCTGAAACTGAGGCAGAATTTTCTAATACATAATTGCTCTGATGTATTGAAATTGTGGGACAGAGAATATCTTTCCTACCAAATTTCTGAAAGAATGATGTGCTGCAAAGACAAA
Organism: Eurystomus glaucurus suahelicus; assembly: GCA_032159205.1. NCBI lineage: Eukaryota > Metazoa > Chordata > Aves > Coraciiformes > Coraciidae > Eurystomus > Eurystomus glaucurus. The sequence goes on along the minus strand of JAVFHW010067856.1, from coordinate 130,333 downwards.
TTTATTACAAGCAGTGATATCAGGTCCCTCTGGGAAGGACAGCTTTTAACCATGGCTGAAGGCTCTGAAAATATCTTTTGACACATTGATTTTGGTCCCCTAATTTTTGCATAAGTTTCAATTAGTGCAGAAGTGTTTGGGGAGGGATTTGGAAGCAGAAGGAGGAGGTTCAACATGAAGAATGCACCACTAAAGTTTTGAGAGTGTTCATAGGCCTTATATTAATGCAGTATTGCTAACTCAAATTAAAGATTAATCCCATCTGAAGCCATGGCAGCATTTAATTATGGTTTGTCTGTATTGTACATTCCCTTTATTATCTAAACCTTAAATTTAACCCAATTAAATTAAGTAACTAAAAATTTTTAATTAGCCAAAGCTAGTATGCTAGCTGAGCTTCAGTACTTAGATTAAATCTGAAAATATGTGACCCCCAAAAGATAATAAATATTTATATGGCTTGCATACAAATTTGCTCCCAGTTTTGCTTACAAGTGTGGTTTCTGTCTCTTCATGCTAGTAACAGAAAAAAACATGGGGAAAGAATTTTCCACATCGCATAACTTTGCCCCAACTCTATTTCCACCAATGTTACTCTGTACAAACTGGGAGCTGATGAGCTTCATGTCTATAAGTGTGTGACTTGTACATATTATCACAAAACCACAGAATCATAGATTGGTTTGGGATGGAAGGGACCATAAAGACCATCTAGTTAAGTCACACACTCAGGATCGCACAGGAGTGCAATGGTTTAGCTGTGCAGCAGAGCTTGCTCACCTTGGCTCCTCTCCACAGGAGCTCATGAAATCCATATTTGGAAATCATATAGTTTCTTAAATCTTGAGAAGCTATTCCCAGTTCAGCTCAGTGACTTTTAGTGGATCTGGTAAGCAGCTGGTTCCCCTTTTCCAGGAATTCTCCTGGAAGAGATGGGGATTTTCTTGGTGACAATAAAACAATTTAAAATCTCTGGAAACAACGTTTTTCTAGAAAGTGGAATGCATTTGGAAGTGATTCTTGGAAGGACATCATGTCTGTGGCTGGAGCTCACATCTCTAGGATACTGGGAAGTACCCTGGAGGACAGCAGTACCCAGGCATACAGCATTTCTGCACAGTGGTGTCCAACGTGTCTCCCCATTTCCAGGGTCCTTGCTATTTTCTCCCCTTGCCCTTATCCCACTCTCTCTATCAGACTGTCCCTTCAAGCAAGGCTTTCCAGAGAAGCAAGAGATGCAAACTTGATTGGTGTTTCCTTAGTTTATTGAAGTATATTATCTGATTTAGTACCTGGATACTTCAAATGCAAGATACTATCATTCACTCAGAACACAAAAACATTTCTTTTTCAAAATGTTACAGTGATTTTGATTTTATTTCCTTAAAAAATAAACTTCCCAACGTGGGAATTTGATAGCAAACAAAATTACTTCAGTTTTCCCTCAGAAACTGTAGGAAAGAGAGTACACATGCTCAAGAGAACCAGCCTTCAGCCCCAGGTCTTGCTTGAGGCTGGAAAAGCAACTGGCCTCTCAAAACCCTAAAATTAAGTGGGAAAACACTGCTGCTCCTAAGAGAGAGCTTGTGTGTACATGACTACACACACGTTATTTATAAGATTGCTGCTCTGCCAGTCCCTCTGTCATCCTGTCCTTCAGCTTCGCTTTTGCCTACATTAAAACCATTGGTATTAGCCAGGCTGTTCAGATTTTATTTTACTGGGCCATGAGAACAGAGCAAGGAAACACATTTTCAGCCATTTGTGCTTTGGTGAGTGTTGCTTTATTTATGGAAGCAGGAATGCTGCATCTGCTGTCAAGGCTGTCTCATTCCTAGTGGTTAAATATAATGTGACCCTGTCCCCTGCTTGAGGAATATGTTGTTTTATTTGCATATTGCTCATGAGTTTTTGCACTGTTTATTGCCAGAATGGAAAAGTTTGGATTATTGCTCTCAATTTGTGCTGTGAGCCCACTTTTCAGCTTCTTTCCCCAACAAGTAGCAGCAAACCTGTTGTGCTGTTTCCTCCTTCCCCACTTCATGAGATCAATGAAGCCACTGTGAAGGGGTGAATTTGCTATGGTGTGGAGGTGCTGGTAGTGGGGCCAGAAGCCCTGGGTGGGGAGGTCAGAGTAGTATCTTCCTGAAAGGAACCATGACCCTGGGAGCCTGCACCAAAGCAAGGAAAGTTGTAAGAGGGATGGAGCAGCTGAAGGAAACTGGTAAGTGCTGCCTTACCCCCATACTTCTGCACCTCTTGGGGATCTAGAAACATCTAGGGGAAGGGAGGCACTGGGCCTGGCAGGGTGGGGAGTAAAGGTCCTTTCCTCTGTCCCTTTTCCTGGATCATGATGTAGTCATTCAATACATCATCTTCCAGGATCAACCCCATGTGAGACATATTTCTTGTTGTGTTATGCCCTGTTCTTGCACCGTCTTGCACGCTCTCCTCAGCCTCTGTTCTTGGCCATCTTCAGTGGTCACTATCTTCCAGTGGTACTGGAACAAACAGGCTCTTGGTTCAATCCAATTCAACTAATCTAACAGTTCTCATGTGGCCTTCAGAGAATATATTATTTTCTTCCTCACATATTTCTTGGGGGTTTCAGGAAGCTAAAACTGCTGTAGCTTTACAAACACTGCTGAGGACATAGAATCATAGTATCACTTAGGTTGAAAAGATCTTTAACCAGCTCCCTGTCCTGTGATACAAATGACACGGAGAAATCATATGCTTATAATGTGGCTGCTCATACTGCCAAGATTATATAAACATAAAGGTTCTATGGTTTTTCAGCTCTAGAATTCTGATCACAGGTATGCCATCTGGTACATGATTCTTATCAGGGAGTTGTCTACTCTTTTTTGCTCTTTATAGTTTGCTCTTTACAGCATAAATAAAGTCCTGTATATCCCAAGATATAAAATAGCAGTGGATATGACTAGAAGGGCAGGGGGAGCTTGAAAGAGATGTATGTGGAAACTCTAAGGTCCACTAAGACAAGTGCAAACCTAAAGCTAAAATATGTAACAACACTAAAGTTAATGTAAGTAAATCTCAAGAAAGAAGACTGTTTAGGCAATATTTTAGGTGTATTTGTTGAGGAGTGAGATTGGTATGCTGGTCAGGGCCATCTTTGCATTGCAAAATGCATAATCAGAGAAAGCAGTAACTGCATTGCTTAGTGTAGAAAGAAAAGTGCATGATAGTCCAGCAGAAGAGAGCTATCCTTCCTTCAGGTGGAAATGCACCCACAAAAAAGAATCAGACTCTCTTCTCACAATGATTTACAGCCTCCACTGCTGCCATTAACAAGCACCGGCAAGGGTGTAGCAACAGAAGCAGTCTGAGGGGAAAAAGAAAAATTGCTGACTGACCCAGTGATGGGGTGAAGGCTTTGGCGGAGGTTGTAGTGATGTGAGACGTAACCATGTGAGACCTAGAGACTATGCGTTCCGTGGCCTATGACTTGGCTTGAGAGTACAGTGTTTTCATCAGTCAAATAACTCTCTTACCAGCACTGAGATGGGCTGAGGGCTTCCATTGGAGCTGCTACAGATGTTACAAGTGTTCCTGAGACAATCATGTGACTGTGGCAGTCACCTCCACTTAGCAATGTGCATTTGATGGCATCATGAGGCTATCGTAAGTGAAACATGCAACACGGCTGGCAACAGACTGAGCTACAAAACATTGCTTCCTTTCATCTGCAGTTTTGGTGTGTAAACGAGCTGTTCATATAGAGGTAAAGAAATGTTCAGTAGCAGTTAGTTTGTTGGATTCATGGGTATGAGGTCCCAGAGTTTATGTCCACTTATTCTCATGCTAGTAAGCTCTGAATGTAATCACTACTGACTACAGCTTATGCTATTTTATCCTGTCACAGGTACTGTTGTTGGCATTGTTACGATTGCAGGGTTTGTTCCAAAGGGATCATTGGATTTTATAATAATAGATTTTAAAAAAATCCAGTTTATTCTAGCACTACTTCTGTTGATCTTGTAGGAGTCATATGATAGTCATGCTCTTCTAGTTAGGTCTATTTGTAGTGCCAGTATTCTTAAAGGTTTTTCTAAGGTTTAATTCAATCTCTAGGATAAGTATGTCAGGTTAGTAGCATTATGTCTCTGTTACCCCTCAGCAGTGAAAGAACTGATTTTCAAAAATTTCATAGAGTAAACAGATTATTTAGGAAAAACTGGGGGGGAATTGTCCAGCTAGGAAAATACTTCTTTGAAGAGCTTCATTGAAGACTTTTTGTTGGTTTCTTTTTGTTTGGTTGGGGTTTTTTTTTGGTTTGGTTTTGGTTGGTTTTTGTGTGTGTGTGTGTGTAGTGATTTATAACTAAGTCTCAGAGAAGTAACCTAGACAGGTGTACAGGGCCCAGGATCACAAGTGTGGCATGTCTGCAGCTTCCATTGAGCACCACCACCCACAAAAAATTTCCAGATTCAGTTAAAGGAGTGAGATAGATTTTTTTGCCAGCAGACAACTTGTCCCCTGTCATTTCTGCCTTGCACTGCTTTGATAATGTCTCTAGGGAAATAAGTAAAGATGATGGAAAACAAGTTTTTCAACTTTTGTTCTTACTAGCCTCTCCCTAGAAGGGGGAAAGAGTACTCAAGACTTTGGGCAGCCTTCACTTCCTTCAGAGACCTGGGACCTCCCAAGTAGGATATGGGTTACAGTGAAATTGAAAAAAAAAATGTTAAGGAAATGGATGTGTGAGACTGACAAAGAGAAAGTAAAAGCCTAAACGGATAATTCAAGAGGACATATGAAAAGGTGAGAGATCTTACTAAATTAGAAAAATAAATAACAAGTTAACTGTAAATAGGTTTACAACCATATTATCATGCACACTAATTTCTGCAAAAAAAATCTGCTGATTTGATTCACTGTTTTGAGCTTCTTCAAGCCCCTTCTTTCTATAGCTGGTGCCATTCACAGTCTGTCGTGAGGATCTGAGCCATCAGAGCTGATTTTAGTTCTAAATCCAAACATAAGCAACAGCTTGTGAGCTTGCAATTTCTTTGAGGCTCACTCCACTGCAATTTTGTTTTATTCCTCCGAGGGAAGCATTTTCTCTTTGAAGTTACAGTCCAACCCACTGCATTGCAGGATATAGGCTTAGGTTCTTCTTTAGGCTAGCCTGTCCTGGGACATTTTATGCACTGTCCACACTGTACATTGATACAGGAAGAGAGCTCTGACATCGTGAAACTCTAAGTGATGAGGTGATGTTAGGAGTTTAGAAGGCTGGAAAACGTTCAGTTCTCCAAGCCTCTCTAAGTTAACATTTAAAATCAAAAGCATTATGAATTTAATTAGTCCAGATGTTTGAAGGTGCATTATTAGTGGTAATTTATCTTCCCTTTTTTTCAGTATAATCTTGGACTTATCATGAGAAAGATGGTTACCAGAGCGTTATTACATGTACTGTTTTCTTGTTGCCATATGCCACAGGCAAGAATAACACTTTGAATTGTTTCTTTCTGAGAATGAAGATAAACTACTGTAAACTAATTGCTAAGCTGCAGCAGAGTAGGTAAAGTAATGGTAAAGTAGATCATTAATGAGTTATATGAAGTCATCTTGTCTGAAAAATGAGCTTGCTCTGAAAGCTCTGATAGCCAATTACAAGTGCTTTTCATGTAGTTGTACATGTGGATCCCACAGTGCTGGATATTATTTTATATAAATGCAAAAGGCTAGCCCAAACCTCTATGGAGTGACTGCTAAATAAATAATAAAACTGTAAAAAAAGGACTAACTTATGTTACTGTCCCAGAGAATATTGAAGGGGTAAACAGGTTATAATTTCATGCAAAGCTAAGCAGATAAGAAAGGTATAAAATGAAACACCCTGGCAGCCAAAGAACCTTAACTTTATCCTTAGCAGTACAATGTCCCTGGGAATTAATACAGATATAAACCTCCAAGAGCTATTGAGATCACAGTACCTTAGTGTTCACCAGGACATGATAATCCTTAATACCTGTCTGACTGGGTGAGCAACATGGTTTCTTAATTGGTCAGAAGTTGTGACTAATTGCGTTTTTCTCACTGATTTTTTATTTTCTCTGTCTTCCAGTAGAATAAGAAATCTGTAATATTCTGTTTAAAGTATTTGGAAAGAAGGAAAGGCTGTCAAGAGAGTCCAATTTAAACTCCATTTTAAAATCAATGTACATTTTAATGGGTTTAACATCTGATTTTTCAGAGATTTTCAGAACGAGTTTTATGGACTTGAAAGTTTCTGTTCTCAGTGTTCTTGATGTTGTGAAGTTAAATGTAACTGTTGTCAGTGTTCAGACTAAAGGGGGATGTAGACTAGGTGTTTCTGTCCTGTTTTCCATTAATGTTTTACTACTACCTTGTAAAATTTTTATAGAGACACATACAAAGAAAACACAGTCTCAGTTAAAGCTATGTGAGAAATGTCTTTTGAGGATACCTGAATACACCACAATTCACACAGGACAACATCTTCAGAAATAGGTAGTGATTTTTGACTGGTTAAGGGCATGATTTTCAAAAAAGCAAGTGCTGAGTTCCACGAGGGGAAACTCTACCTTGCCTTTGGCCTTCAAACGATCATTTTTTTTTTTCAATCTAACCTGCAATTATGAGTTTCATGGATCTTTTTCCTGTGGTTTTTAATCTTATCTCATTCCTACTTTTCTACTTCATAAAACCAATTTGAAAGAAGTAAACATTACTTTTTTTTTTTTTTAGATCAACTTCTTTTAATTAAATCAAAAACCTCTCATTTTTAGGAGGTTATAAAGGTTATCAAAAGCAAAGCAACAAACCTTTCTGCCTGACCTCCAGTTGTTGAGGGGCTACAATGGGGCCCAAGACATTTAGGACAAAGACTCTTGCTGATTCTACCACTGCCTTGAAAGACCACCTGGGGCAAATAAGGTAATTTATTTGGTTGTCACTAACTTCCCACTGAAGTGTGGGCTTAGGGCAAGGGGTCATTCCACTATCTGTTGATATCTTTAGGAACTGTTCATCAAGTTTTACCAACACTGGGCATTATCCCAATTCTAGGCTCCACAGTTCTGTCAGATATCAGCAACAATGCTTAACAGTAGTATTTCTGTACACTGCCTTTCATAAAAAAAAAAAAAAATCAAAGTCTTCAGAAACTAATTAAAGTTCTGCAATACTTGCTGGCACACCTCCTGTAAGATTTGTCCTGTTGTAATTCAGGTAGCTTTTGATAAACTGGGATCCTTCACACCCCCCTAGCTGTAAGGCCCAGGTAGTTCCACTAGGTTTTTTGGCAAAATCTCTCACTGACCTAATGAAGATTTTGCCTTAAAACTCTCCCTTTTCCCCTTCCACAACATGCTATTTTATGCAGTATGCTACTTTATGCCACTTCCAGGGCAGGCAATAAATGAAAACTACCTCCCATGTTGTCTCGTGTTTGGATGTGGCAATTGCCCTCTGAGCTTACCCAACCACACAGTTATCCCTAAATTAAAAAAGAGAGAGAGGGCAAAGAAAAGCAAGAATGCAGAGTGGGTGGGAACTGGCTGATAGGAAAGCAGCTGGCATATTAAACACAGACAACTGAAGATGGAATGACATGTGGGTGCTGCCTTGCCAAACCCCTACAGGGGGGAAAATGCCAGCTACACTTCAATGAATTAGCAATTAACATTATATTAGATTACTGAAAATAAACACTGATTTGTTAAGAAGCCAGGCAAATCATTAATATAAAGAACAGGAGGACCCAGATGGGGTAATTTGTGAAAGCTCAAACCAAAGCCATTCTCTCTAGACTGTCAGTCTTACAAAATCACTATCAGGGTCCGTCAGTATCTGAATGTTGTTGGTCCAAATCTATGTGGCCAGATGTTTCATAGAGGTCAATTTGGGTGCATTTCAATTAAATTAGTGTAATTAAACCGAATCTACCAGCTGATCTGTCCCTGTAGGCTCAATGTGCCTTTTCTGGTTAAGTATCACTGCTAGATAAACTTCTAATCACTTTAAAAGTATAGCAATAAAACAGAAAGCAAAGGAAATATAGATGCAACAGAAAGGTATATATGAGTGGGCAGCCTGGAGAGCAAGATCATGAGGGCAGAAACAAGCTAAAGCATGGTGTTAGCCACTGCTCAATATTATGGAGGACCAGGGAATCTGAATTGAGGTGAATGGGGAAAGAGGAATTTAATGCCAAAATTCCAGCTTGAATTCATTCCTTTCTCCCTTCATATCCCACTCCAAAACTTGTTCCTTATCAGTGTGGGTTAGAAATTCTTTTTTCAATTCTACCAGAAAACTAATGTTGAAAGGTGAGCAAATGACACCAGGAACTGGTCACTGGGACAGTGTGGTGGGTCTGGCTGAGCTGGTTTTCCACATAGCAGCAGTGTTTTGTGCTGGGAGCTAGAAGGGTGCTGATAACACACCCGTGTTGTGACTACTGCTGAGCAGTGCTCGCACAGCACCAAGGCTCTTCCCAACATTCACCCCACCCAGTGGGATGGGGTGGGCAAGATCTTGGGAGGGGACACAACCAGGACAGCTGACCTGAACTGACCAAAGGGATATTCCAGACCATATGACATCAGCTCAGCTATAAAGCTAGGGAGAAGGAGGAGGGGGCCGTTCCGTTGTCCTCCAGAGCAACCGCTACGAGTCTTGGAGCTCTGCTTCCCAGGGAGTGGCCAAACATCACCTACTGATGGGAAGTAGAGAATAACTTTGTTTTCCTTCGCTTCCACACGTGGATTTGCTTGGCTTTGCTCCTATTATTATTAAACTGCTTTTTGTTTCTCATCTTATTTTCCTCCCCTTTAATTTTGCTCTGCTGAGGAGGGAGAGGGGAAGGAAAGGGGGGGGTGATAGAGTGGCTTGGTGGGCACCTGGCACTCAGTCAAGGTTAACCCACCACAGACAGCTATCTACTTTATTGCTGTCCACATGCCTTAATCCAGCCCCAGGCGAGGAAAGCTATACATGAAAGAGCTGCTAAAGCTGGCTGAGCCATCTCTTTGTTGGGGAAAAATAGGATGCTCTCAGTGCAGAGAAGTCTCTCTCCGTTTTCCGGGGCTAAACAAATTGGCCAGGGAAGCAGCAAAAAAAGGCAAGCCCATTTGTTGTCTTGGAATTCTGTAGTATTGCAGGCAATTTAATCTGATCCATAAATGGTTCTTTCAGATGCTGTGATAGAGATTTTATCAATGTATGTCCATTTTAGATGAAGAACCTGATTTTTATTTTGAGCATATAATTGAGTTCTGAAGCAAGTTCCAAATATATCCTTTGGGTTTAAGTCTTTTCTTTCATGTTGGGGAGAAATTACTCTGAGAATACAGGCTTTTTATGCTAGAAAACACATCTATGTTTGCCTTCAATAGAGGCTCTTTTGAATTATGCTCTTCCGTAAGGAATATCACTGCCCCTATATTGCTGACCAAAATTGGAGGCCATACTGTGTAATTCATGTTAAAAAATATTGCATCAAGACATCCACTGATTTTGTTTGGCTCCTCTTGAAGCATTTTCTGCTACTATTTCAGCAGAAATAATGCTGCATGGACACACTGAATAGCATTACTCCAGCTTACATTGGCCTCCAAGTCACCAGATTCCATTTTGCTTTGGCTTTAACCTATCTGAACTATTTCATTTTATGTTCCTCTCTTCTTCAGAACTGAGGCTGATTAGAACTGTGGGAAAGAAGGTTGCATCAACTTAACAAAACTCCTATGATGAAGTGGTGCAAGTGTTTTCTTGGGCAGGATTCAGATGCATTGGGTTGGAAAGAGGCAAGGAGAAACTGCAAAGGAAAAAAAAAGAAGTTTCTTAAGGCTTTCAGAACATTTGTTGCAGTTATTCCCATACTCATTGGAATGTTCTCAAGTTGTTAGATTGTTTGCTTCATCTTTTTTTCCTACGTTTCCTGAATCACAGAATCTGTAGTATCACAGTCACTATAGTATCTATAGTATAGAATCACAGTTACTATAGTATCTAAAAGTCTGATGTTGGCTTTGCTAGGTCACAGCTGAATATGTAAGAAAAAGATGCTTCCTGTTTCAGAGCTTTTGCTGTCTGATGAACCATGGTTCTTTTTTTCATAAAACTGATAAAACTTTATATTTTACTTGAAAAAAAAGAATGAGAGTAGATCTTCTGAAGATATGTACTAGTTTTTTGCTAAGAACTGTGAGTAAAAAAAAAGTATGCTAGTGTAATATTTATATTTCATTGAAAAGTTTGGAACTTTTTTCAAAGAAATTGTAACAGTTCTCCTTCTATCCTTATTTAGGATGTGGTAAAAAACATTTCAGCTGGGTGGGTGTGGGCACCTTTGAAACTGAGTTATTGTAATACATTAGAAAGTAACAAAGCTTTGTCCTAGGTGTGATCATATATGTGTATAGTTGAGATGCCAAAAAAATATACACAAAATCTTGGGCAGACAAGAAAGAAGGGCCTGTAATGCTAAAAACCTCTGCCTTTATGGCAGCAGTAGTTATCAGTTTAAGATATGGTGCCTCCTTATAAGCCTTGTAATATGATATCAAGATAGAGGGTATTGGTTGTGCAAGCTCCCCACTTTTTACTCACCAAGAGTAACTTCCCTGGAATATATGAGGATGTATAAAATATATTAAATGTTGAATTATTTTCTTACCACTAATTCAGAAGTAGCTGGAGTATCAGATATTAAACTAGGATTGTGTCTGAATGGGAGTTATTCCCTGTGTTATGCAGACTTTCTAGGTTTGCTACTTAAATTTATAGCCTAGGATGGTTTGAACACCTGCTGCTGTTGGGTGTTTGTCATATCATGGACTTGAACAACTTTGACAACATTTTATATGGTTCATTCAAAGGAAGCAGCAGGGCTAAAGAACTGCAAAAACTGTGGAGTTGAACCTGTCTTTGAACTAAGCACGACAGAAATGTTGCTTTGCAAAGAGATAGTGGGCTGCCAAGATAGAAGGGTTAGTATTGTGCGAATACACAGCAGCAGTGTGTAAAAGAAAGGAAGAAAAGAATAATGAAAATGAACCTGAGGTCATGAGCTTTCCCAGAATTTCAAATCCAAATGTTGGTGAAATTGTATCTGTAAGAAGTTACATCTACTTTGCCCCTACACCCTTGTTGTCGTAGATACATTGTACTACATTTTCAGTCTTGGACATTCCTTCTTCTCCTGAAGTTTTGAAAAGGTGACTGTACCGAATCACATCAAAAGTCCATCCGGGCTCGTAATCTGCCTCTGGCAAAGGCCCAAAGGTAGTTCATAGAGGATTGATATTTTCCTATAATCTTTCCCTGATCTCCAACAGTTTGAAATTCAGGATATTCCTAGAATGGAATTTTATTGTCTTTTCTGTAATGCTCCACAGATTTGCCTTCTGCACACTTTTCCTACCTCTCTTCTTCCATCTGTGCAAACTTCTAGCATCTTCAACATTCTCTAACTTGGAGCTGTAACAGCACAATCACATATAGTGGCCCTTCACACCTCTGTTTGCTCTGAAACTGTCATCTCCTAGTTTCCCTTCACACTCTATAGTTCTTGTATTATACTGAAGAAGTGTTAAAAAAAACATGCGTGGTCTAGTGCTTGGGACAGAAGAAATGTGCATTCAATTTCCCATGATTCCCCAAATTTTCAGTATGGTCATGGGTGGGTTTTTTCAGCCTAAAATGAGAAGGGAAGATCTTATGAGAGTCTTCAGCCATCATATGTGTGGATATAGAGAAAATGGGACAACGTTCTTCTCAGAGACTTAGAACAAAATCAGGGAGGGGCAAAAGTTTAAAGTTTAAAATATAGCTTTTAAAAAGTTTAAAAAATAGAAATTCTGGCTTTAAGCAGAAGTTACGCTAAAGCCACTTCAGATCCCTTCCAACATAAATTGCTTTGCAGTACAGTGATTCTAAAGTATTTGGTGTCTTTGTGCCTCAGACTATAAAGTAAGAGCCCTTCCCTACCTCTGCTGAGTGCAATGAAGCAAAATAAATATAGTAAGGATAGGAAACCAGGCAAGACCACCCTAAATCCTTAATTTTATTGGTCTTATCCTATGAAATGAAGAGCAGTAGTTAAGTATACACTTTCTTCACTTAGAGGGAGTAAAATATGCAAGAATTACTGCCTTATCTCTACTATATTCAAGTATAATCAATGTTACTCTTCAGAGGAGAAAGCATCAATATTTATCTCCAGAATAAAACTGTACAAAAAAAAAAAAAAAACACAACCAAACCCCAGAATTCTGTAATTACCATAGAAGAAAGGTGTGCCAAAAAAAATTTAAATTAATCCTGTATTCACAGAATAAAAGAATAACTAAGTTTTTTGTATTCAAAATTACACGGATCGAACAAACTCAATTATAGTGCCCTGCTAACTGTTAGCTTTCATTTTGTTTCACATATGTGGCTCTTAGGGACATGGTTTAGCGGTGACCAGGCAGTCTTGTGTTAATGATTGGACTGGGTCATCTTAAAGATCTCTTCCAACCAAAATGATTCCATGATTCTAAAGCTGTAATGATTTAAAAAAAAAAAAAATCCTTCTGATTATATGTTTGATTTTGCTGTTGGTCCTGAGATACAGTATATTTTTTCACACCTTACTGTATCATCCTGAATACTTCATCAGAATAAAATATGTTCTCCTTTACAAAACTATTTGAGAAAGACAATGTAATAAATAATCTTTTACACAGCTCAGAATCAAAGCACAGCCAGATTTCTTGAGTCATAAAAAAGTTTGTAGAATCTGGCAAAAGTGCAGTACATTCTAAAACCATGTTAGCATGGGAATCAGGAATTCTCCAGTCACTGAGGTGTAAAATTGGACTGTATTTCTGGTACCTGCATGCTGTCATGTGAACTGGGCTGCTTGTATCAGAGCCATTCTCAGGAAAAATGGCAGCTGTATATTTGCTCTTGGTGGTGTTCCTCTCCCATTACTTCTGTGAATCTTAGGAAAGGGTGAGAAACATGAGGCGCTATGACATTTCTTGAGGCCACAGGTTACTAGAAAGCACAAAGAAATATAGAAAGACAAGGTTTTGCCAAAGGAGATTGATGAGAGCAGAGTCTAACTGAGCAGCTTAAAGGACATTTCTCTTTAGCACCACGCAGAGATTTGAGGTGACTCCAGCCATGGTAATGCCACCATCTAACATGCTGTGTCTGTGAAGCACCACATCCTGACCTAGTTGGGATCTAAAAGGACCACAACTCTTCTGCAACACTATGGACCTCCTAGTAACTCTAGTGCCACTGAGGTTTAACAAACTGGGCCTGTGTATCATTGTGCTTTATTGAAGTGAAGACGGACTGGAGCTCAAAGCAGCAGTTTCAGCTTAAGGAGTTTCCTTGCCAGACTCAGCCAAAACGATGGAAATGAGAGTTCAAGTGACTCACACCACTTTAATTAAGCTGCTCTAAAATTACACTGGGGCTAAATAGCTGCAGCTTTGTGGTGTGGAAGCTAGGACTTCTTTCAAATGGCCAAGTATTGGTGTTTTATACTGCAGAGGATGGAGCAGTGTTGTTACTAAAAAGAAACATTGATAAATAAAGCTCCAGTTTTACAGACAGCATTTGGAAGAATTGAATGTATAAATTGAAACTGTGGAAATTATTACACTATCTTACTCCCAATGAAGGTTTGCTTCCTTTTGCATAGATCTGTAGCTACTATTCTATCAAGCCCTTGCCTCATTTCTGTTTTTTCAAACCCACATGTCCATGTAACTGTCAATTTCAAGTTAATATGTGGCCAAGATGGATTTGCTTCTGATGGGATGCCAAATTATCTTCTCCCCTACCCAGCTGCAGATTTCTGTGCTCTCGTGCCTTGTAGTGCACTCACAGTGGTGTGCTTCCATTCGGACAACAGCCGTGCCCCTTCCTGGTTATAAATGTACAGGCTTACAGAGTGGAATCCCTTCGGAACAGTTCCTTATGTACGTGTATATAAAGATTTAAGTTAGACATGGGCAGGAAAGGGAAGTTTCATCAAACCCTGCTCTCCTGAGGAGGAGGAAAGGGATAGGAGACCTTGAATGTGACACTTCTTCCCATCTTTTAGCAGAAATATCTTATTCTTGTTATTTTCACTCTGCTAGATTTCTGTTGCCTGAGATATAAAGGTCTGTATGCATTCACCAGTCTTCACTTACCTGAAATGAAGCAGCATGGAAGCAGGACTGGGAACAATGAACTCATTATTAGACAAGAATGCAAATCTAAGTGGCCCTAGCTACAGACATGGAGTTTGCAAATCCTGTAAATTATCTTTATTTATTAAGACAAGGGCAGCTACATCAGAAACAACTACACAAAAATTGATGCATTTGTAGAGGCTTTACATTTGTTTGTTTGTTTTCATTAATCCTGAGATTGCAGTGAAACTTTTGGAACAGGTTTGCTGCTTCTTCACCCAATATATAGCAATTTAATTCTGACCCAGAGATGGCACCATCTAGTGATCTGTAGTGTTTTGTACCCATGGGAAATTAAGGACTAGTTGATGCTGAAAATGGTGTTGCAATTAAATATTATGGCAAATTAGTTAATCTACAGATAATTTGACTTTGCATAGTGAAATTAAGGCAACTCTTTTGAGGCAGTAATCATCATTAACTGTGAAATGAAATAAATGGTTCAGAAAACAGGCAGCTTCTTCAGTGCAGCAAACACAGTAGCATCTCTGAAGCCAGTGGAGTTAGAATATAAGTGGAAATCCGTCATAGGCAAAGGTGATGTGGGACCTGGTGGGAGCGAAGTGCTGGATTATAAATTAGACTCATAAGTCTTGTACTAACTTACACTTGCTGTTTGTAATGTTAAATAGTGAATTAATCTTTCTTCACAAAGATGGGAAAATCCTTATTCAAATGTAAGGCAGCTTTTAAATGTAGAAGTGACCTAGAAGCTTAATTGGAAATCTCTTGATGAAACTTAAGGTATGTCCCTGCTGGATTTTAAAATTAACCTGTAAAAAAATGGCTCATCTGTTTTTGTCATCTTTTTTCTGGGGCTATTGCTTTTTCTGACCTAACCTTACCTTTTGTTTTGTTTTGTTTTGTTTTTCTATTTTCTTTAAATACAACTGCAGCGACAGTCTGGAAGATGGGTTTATTTCATGCTGCAGGCCATCCACATTGCCATCTTCACTGTTTTAAGTAGTTATTAGTCCCAGTGGAAGACTTACAGTGCTGAAGAAAGGCCTCAGATTCAGAAAAAAAAAAAAAAAAAATTTTTACAAAGTAAAAAGGATTGACAGTTCTCTGAACTAGAGTTTTTCTGGTGGGTCTTACCACCTTCTTAGTTTCTGTTCCTTTCCATGACTGACAATATACCTTACCCCAGGTAGTCTTTCTGGTTTGTGACTGAGAAGTTATATGCACTGCTAGCCATGGTTAAGTGTTTGCTACAGTAGGAAAGCTGCAATATCTGAGAACAGTAACTCTGGAGCATTATAGAAAGGAAAGACAAAAGTCTTTAATGAAAGTCAAGAGAAAAGTCAAATTAAATGCGTGTCCAAGCAGCTTACTTCTACCAAAATAAGTCTAAGAAGCTTGCATTCAATTTCCCATGACAAAATTTTCACTGCAATTAGTGTAAATCCTCCTAAAGTAATGCAGTCTACTGAACCATTAGAAATGAGAACAGTATTTTTGTATTACCATGGTAATATTTCAAGGTATTCAGTAGTCAAAAATATTTATTTCTACATTTTGCCCATAGAAAGTTGCCTTTATTGTTTTTTTTTGTTTTCTCTTGAGAAATGATAGGGTGAAATATTTCTACTCTTGAAAGAAATTTCACCACTAGAAATGTAAAAAATGCTAAGTCACATGCCAAGTTCAGGAAAACAGTAGAAGACAAACTGAGACAAAAAGAGTGCCCAAAATCAAAACCAAACCCCCATGTGCAGCAAACTTGTTTATTTTTTTATAGTCATGAAAAAAATTGAGAGGGCCAAAGTATGGGAGAAGTCAAGATGATACCAAGCCAGAGCTTTCTTGTTCTACTTTATTTTATCTTACTGTTCTAACTGGGAAAACTTTTGAAGTCATTGATTCCAATCTGCTGGTTTTAAAATCAATCTTCTTTTTGGCTCACTCTTTTCCTGGAATGTATTAGCTGAAATCCAAATGATTCACAATAATAGTTCAGGTTCAACCATATTTACTTTTCCCAAGGAAGAACTTCAAATTCAATGAAAATGGCCACTTTGTTTCAAACTTCTTCAAAGTCCAGGAAGAGAAACACTGCCAAAATCTGATCTGTTGCTTAGAAACGCTTGACTGGGGATTCAGCTGTTGTTTCTTTGTAGTTTAGTGTAAGATATTTTATTCATCATAAAATTATTAGTGGTTGAAAAGTGGATTCTCCTATATAACTTGTTGGACAATCACTAGCATCAGGATATGTGTATACTAGCAGCAGTAATGGTTCTAGAATCTCCTCTGCTACAGAAATTCTTGCTTGCATATTTCTTTTTTCACCTCAATCCTATATTGACTGTGCATTCATTCATCCCCACCTTCACGTCCTCCCATTTCTATCTGTCTCAAGAAACAAACGTTTTCATAAAGTAAAAACACTATGTGAAAAGTGCACGATGGTGCACGATGGCTTTGAAGCATGCACTTGATTTCACCAAGTACCAGTGCTGCTCTTACTGAGATTTAGATCAGACTTAGAATTGAAACATTTGAAGACCAAATATCACCTTCTGCACAATAAAATGGTGGGGTGAGAGCAAAATAATTTTTTTCTTAGTATGTTGTCTTCTGCCAGCCACCAAAAAGAAGAGATCAGAATGGGCTGGAGTTTTATGCATTTCAGTAGTAGAGGAGGCAACTCAGGTATTTATACTAATTCGAGCTGGTAGAAGCAGATCTTCCTATGCAGACTTCCTCTGTTGGAAAAGTGACACAGGAACATTACAAAGTACAGAAAAACAGTGAGGAAAAGTCAACTAATAGAAAAGAAAAAAAAAAGGAGGATTTGTGCCCCCTAACTAATTTGTGTCACTGCTCTATTTCAGTAACTGGGGAAACAGAACTTCCCTGTCTTTGAAGTCAGATACAAAAGACTGAAAGGTTTTTGGATGCTGTAGTGACAGTGTCCATAAGGGCAATACAGTTTATATCAGCTGTGCCAAACAGAACATAGTTCTTTCCCTCTCTGACAGAGCTTGGGCAAACAGTGGACTGAGATTGATTCTTGATTTTTAGCAATGGCCAGTGTTTTTCACTTTCGTCCCCAAAAATCCATCCCACCTACTTGTCCAGTAGTTCCATGTAATCCCTGAAGTATGTTCTATGGGTCAAAGCCTGTTTCTTGCATTTTGTGTCTAAACAGCCCTGACACAATGGCATCTGAAGCTTGATTAGGTTTTTAGGTGGGAATTTAAATTGTGCTTAATTATTTATTACTGATTGTGACACCTTTTCATCCTTGTTTTTTAGTTGGTGGGGTGTTTTTTTTTCCTTTATTCATGTAACACATTCCTGCTGGATATGCGAAGAACTTGATGTCTCTGACATGGCCAGAAACTAGTCTATGAAGTTCCTTCAAGCATGCCACTTCTTTCAGTCTTCCCTCCTAAACATAGAATGTGGTAAAGGAGCTCACTCTATGCCTTGGAGAAGGATGGGGGCAAAAGTTCAGCAGCTGAAAACAAAAAAAAAAGAAATAAATACATAAATAAATAAAGGAAAAAAATCCCTACCTTGTAATTCTTTGACTCCAAACACCCAAGGGAGATTCTGTGAGATTAAAAATACCTCTGATAGTAAGCCAAATTGTAGAATAGGATTACCTAAAAATGTGTTGGAATTTCTAAAGTGCCCTGCATGTGTTATTTCCTGGAGAAACTGCAAGGAGAAAAGTGGTTAGTAGGTTTTTCTGAAATTCCATCAGTGTCAAATAAAACAGGCTTTGCATTATCCACGAAGGCTAGATGTGCTAGGGTTTGAACTGTTCTTTTAAATGTGTGCAAAGGTGACAAATGGATTGGAACCAAAGAAAGAGATGGTGAGCCAGAACTTCCGCTAGGGTAAATCAGCGTTGTCCTAAATGTCTGTGGGCTGAATCTTAGAGACCTAATGCCAAAGAGATAGTGAAACAAGGCACAGGGTATATTATTTGGTAGAAACTTCTGTTGCTTCTATTAAGAGTAAACTCTGAAAGGCACATGAAAGCTTTCAGCTTGTTTCTAAAATTGAAAATGTAGAGAAGTGTATAATAGAAACTCACAGAAAGACTCTCAAAATTAGAGGCTTTTCTAGTCTTTCAGAAGCAACCAATAAGGTCACAGTGGCACAGGGACAGGGGCAAAGCTATTTTCTCTTCTAAGGACTTCTGGATTTTGCAATCCAAAATTGAAAATCCTTCATCAAGATCGCTAAGTGCTATACTATGTCTCTAATAAATGCTTTGATTTTGGTACTCATTGGGAAGAAATTAGTAATCAGCATGTAACTTCCGAAATGTCTGTTTTCAGTGGCCCAGTGGAAGGAAGTAACACTGGAAACTAGATATGGCTAAAGGAATGTCACCACTGCACCCTGCAGGGTGATGTTAGTCCCTGCTTAGACACTTGAGCTCACCAGTCCTGCTTTCATGCAGCAGTAGCATGGCTATCTTGCTTGGGGTTGTAAAGATAAAGTGATTGTCACCAATGCAGCTGCTACTACACCATGCTCCACTGAGGACTAGAGACATATCTTGGGAGATTTTCCATTTTAATATTTTATTTATTTATTTTTATTGTAAATGGAAATACAAACAAGGTTCGAATTTGCTAAACTTGTCATAGAAAAATCTCTTGCCAGGACTCTTGTATATCCGTCTTTTCTGAGACGCTTGGATGACTGGCGTTGTTATGTTTGAGGAGTAAAAGTAATTGATGGCCTCTGGAAAGCCTCTAGGAAACATACTTTCAGTTTGGTTAGTTTGGTTTGTGATGGAAGCAGATTTTGCTGCAAAAATATAATTATATAAAATTATAATAAATGGGTGTGCCAGATTAGCAGCTGATGGCAAAGTTGGGCAAATTCTGTAGCTGCAGCCAAGGCACATTAAAAAAGACTGTTTGCAAGACCGTTGTCAAGTCATTCAGTTTTCACCAATGTGTTGTTTTAGTAAGAGCTGCGGGGTAGCCGAGCCACGTGGCCGGCCGCTTCTCCCTGCCCCCTCCCCTCTGTCACGGGCCACGGACAAAGAAAGGAAAAAAAAGGTTTAAAAGTGCCTTTTTTAGTTGAGGTAAGGAAGGTTTAATATATATATATATAAAAGAAAATAGCATATAATGGGCACTTTGCAGTTAACAAGAACAATATTAAGCAGTAAGAAAAGAGCAATACAGAAAAAAAGAAACAACACCAGAACAACAGTGAGGGACCGAACCCGAGCGAAGTCCAAAGCGAACTGAGCTCCAGCTGAACTGCCCCCAATGGAACTGGCCCCTCCCCGGAACTGGCCCTGGGGCATGATGTCAGCATCCACACAAAATTAACCCTGTCCTGGCCAAACCAGGACAACCAACTTGTGCAACTAGGTTTGTAAACATAGGAACTGAAAGGTGTGTCAACTCACTGAATCTTATAACTCATGTGTAAACGATAACTTTTTTTTTTTTAATAGGTTGTTGGAGTTTCCTATCCTGCCTCTCCTCCTCATGAAGGATTCTGAGAAACTTCTAATAAAATCTTTCCCACTATCAGCATCTAAAAATACTTTTGGGTGCAAATTAATGATCAGTATTGTGCATTTGGCATTTATCTTATTTGGTATTGAGCATGCTCATGATTGTGCAATCTGGCTGTACAACAGCAAGTGTTTTAACCCATTAGTCTTATAAAATTTTCATTTGTGAGGTTCATGAACGCTTCTGCTTTGGAAGTCTTGGAGTAGCAGCAGAAACTAAAGAACATCAGACTGATCATTTATGAACCTTTTTAAAAGAACTGTGCATCCACTCCATGCTAAATGGATTATACTGCAAGGTACACTGCCTTCATTGAGTAATAGCTTGTGAGAATTTATGTTCAATACTAAGAATTAATAAACGCATACACACATACAAACATTGTAGAAAACCTGGTTGAATGATTAAGGAGGGAACAAAAAGGAGCCATCAATGGAATTAAATATGCTAAGCAAAGCTGAAAATTCCTGTTTGTTCTAGAAATAATGAACTACAGCTTGAAAATACTTCCTGATACAAAGCTCTTGATTTCAGTGAAGTTATTTGCAAAAGTACTTACGTGCTTGTTTAGCTCCACCACGTACTGACCTAGCCAAGCTCTAAAAGTGCCATGACAGTAATCAAAGTATGTAAATTAGGCCTGGATATATGTCGTTGTTTTATTGTTTTTTCAAAGTGGCCCATGTGAATTGAATGACCATAATGGGATGTATTTTGAGGTGGCTATACATACCAGTCAATACATTTGTGGAATTTTAATATATTTACTTGTTGCTCCTTTCTCTATGAGGAGCAGTCTGGATTAGATCTATGCACCAGAGTCAGTCTCATATTTGCTGACAGGGGACATTATGTGCCTCATTGGAAATAGAGTGTAGCATTTCCAGTCACACTTTCTGTGTAACTTCCACGATCAGCTGTCTGGTTCTAGTCATGTATCTGGGAGTTTTCCTGGGAGAAAAGAGGTGGAGTACATTACTAATATGCTCTGAGTGCTCTTGAACTTCACTGCAACTTGGATTTTGACTCTAGCTCCACCTATATACTTCAGTAATGTATTTTTGGCAGCTTGACAGGTAACTTCAGCTGAAGAGTACTGATTCATAAAAATAACCCACAGAGTGAGAGGTGAGAGGCTTCATGATAGAAGTGGTTACTCTGAATTGCTTGGAGCTTTTGAGAGGCCATTAATGACCATTTCTACCAGTTATAAACACTAAGAACAAATGTTTTTGACATGCTTTGTTCTGTAAAATAGCAAGCCTGTTAAATGCAAGATAAACAGGACTCACCACCACAGGGAGAAGAAGGAGCTGACCTTGGGAAGATAATGCCTAGAAAGCAGTGCTCCATAGCCACCATGATTTTATGTGTCTTTATCATATCCACTCTCCTTTGTCACTTTTTTCAAGAAGACTTTTCAAGAAGTCTTATATTGCTGCTTTTATGAAAGTTATTTCACTTTTTTTACTAACCTTTTCACTATTTTTGTGTTATTTCTAGTTCTTCCATGCAGGCTCACCTGCATAGTAGATGGTGGCCATTTAGAGCAGAGGCTTCTTTATACAATTATTTAATGTACTGCCATGGATCTTGGACTTTGGGCTTTTAGACACCATAACACAGGTGCATGGCAGCGTTGCACTGATGCCCTTCTGTGATATTAAAACCACTAAGGAATGTGAAGATGTAGCTGATATCTCTGGTAGTGCTTTGTGCTAGGTTTTCCACAGCACATCCATGCATCAGAAGAAGTTAAATAAATCGAAGATGAAAGTGATGGCCAAAGGCTGAAGCAGTGCTGTGGTACATAAGGAAAATCTGTTTCTCTAGCATCCATGAAAATTAGTAGTACTTTATAATTACTTTATAATTATTTAATAAGTACTTCACAAATATTGTTTATCTTGACTAACCATCACATTACTTTATCTGATAATAACTACACTCCTCTGTTACTCAAAGATGCACCATATGTTTTCATACTATTCAGTTTTTTAAAGGAAGTTTTGCTGTTGTAGAACCTGGGCCAGGGCAGGCCATTATAAGTAACGGACTCTGGCTTCTTGCAGAAGGCAAACCACAGATGTTCCTCCAAGTGGCTCCACCTCATTCTCTTGTCATTGGTGACTGAACAAGTGCTTTCTTCTGAGGAAGGCATGGCAGCTTCCATTGAAAATACTACGTGATGAAGAACTTATTGTATCCCACTGTCATCACCTCAGGTTTCCTTATTTGCAAAATTGCATTGTTGTTTTAGGTTGAACTGTGTCAGTCACCAGTTACACCTACTCAGATGCACTTGGGAAACTTGCTTTGTAGTTTCAGGGACTTATCTGTGTCATGCTGAAATCAAAATGTTGATCTCTTTAATACGCTAGGGTATTCATTGGATTTTCTGGTTTCCAATGTTAACATATGACTAACATTTAATTTCTATTATCATACACAGGCACACATATGTATCTACAAAAACCTCAAGAAGAATGAATCTGTAATTAAATGCTGAAATCATTACTTCTTTGCTTTGTTTCAGCTATCACCTATCAAGGTAACCCAGCTTGTCCTGAACTCATTTGGAAAATAAACTTTGGCAAGAAACCTGTTTCTGAACTTTTATGTTACAAACACCTTCCCATTCCCTCTTTTGGTCTCCTGGGTCTGCTGTTGGCTAAAGCTACTTTTTGCTGTCACTGCCTGAGCTGCTGCTGACCTGACCCTGTCATAATCATGCAGGACAGGGACTCTCTCCTAGCTGTATTCAGAGTCAGACTTTCTTCTTAGAATAGCATAAGATTGGAGGCTTTGTTGAGGTGAATTACAATAGAGCCATAAATTTTCATAAAAACTTAAAATTGAAAATACATAACTAAGGGAAGTGGAAGCAGATTTCTTTGGTTTTATGCTAGCAATATTACCTGGGACAATTCCAGTGGGGAAAAAGAATGTTAAAACTTTGGAGGAGATCAGAAATATTTTCTGTTTAGCGTCAATAGGACCCAAACCAAGTTTAAAACTTGTTGCAATATTAATATGCTTGCTGGCATTTAAAAGGAAGATAGGGATTTTTCCTCAAAATATCAAAACTGAGAATTTCAGTATTTTCAAATAAGACATGAAACATTCAGGAAAGCCAATGTGAAATCACGAAATCTGCAGTATTGGCAGCTCCTGTGTTTCACTTGCTTAACTATTTTACACAACTCTACCATTTATCCACACTTTTCATCCTTCAGCTGCAGGATAACTTTTGCCCTGCTCGGTACCAAGAGCTTTAAATTAAGATTTTAAATTCTCAGACAGTGTATTTTTCACTCACTGTCAACACTGTGGAAAGCAACATTCACACATTTAGGGTCCTCTGCTTGTTATTAATTACCATAATGATTTACAATTATACCAACCCTCTAAAAGGGTGTGAATTTCCCACACTTTAAGCTTTCAGATTACAATAAAACCCCTGTATGCTATCCACTTTAAAGATTTTAGCAAGCAACAATGAAAATAAAAAGGAATAGCTGCACCAGCTCAAAGCAGCATATAATGCCCTGTAATTTGGGACAAACAAGTCCTTTTGTAAGTGGTCCTTTTACTTGAATGTTGGTTGAGTAAAGCTCCCACTTATCTTAAAGTTAGAAAGTAGGACGTTGGTAATTCAGGAAAGGATGAATCAATAACTCTTTGTTTCATTGTCATATTCCCAGCCTCTACTGACTTCAAGGGGAACTTTGAAAAGTTTAAATTTCTGGTACAGCATGGAACTAGCCACAAATGGTAAGAATTTTTAGTAATGCAGAATGAGGGGGTTTTTTTCGTTCAAGACATGAGACCACAGCGGTAAGCCCAAGTCCTGAAGCCACATGCCCTCTAGTGGCCATGAACTGACTTTCCTAGTGTTAAGGCATTCAGTATTCCGCACAGTTGGTTCCAAAATTATGTTTGCCTGCAATATTTTTAATTTTTTTTAAGCTAGAAAATGTGTGATGTGACCTATAAATGCATGAGGACATTGCCTCTCCTGGAACACTTCTGTGACTTTGCCTTCCAACACATGGTCACAACTTACTACCTCTCTCACTAACTCTTTTCCTTGAGACACTCCTAGCACCAGCTGTCTCAACTGTCCAAAGGACACACTTGTCACTACAGAGCAGATCACTGAAAACAAGCAAAAGAGCTCTTCCACTTACTTAGCTGATACATGCTCTGCTTAAAAACAGGCGTGCTTTTAAGAAATTCAGGAAATTATGACATTAGGAACTTGAGGATGGGTGGTGAGTGTATAGCCAAGAGCTTGCTTTTCATAGCTTCTCATCAAATTGGTTCATTGACTTCTACAGTTTATTCTATATGCCAGCCTAATAGGAAATTGTGGGTTAGAAGATGAAGAACAGACTTGAATCAAAGCTCCACACCATGCTTAAAATCATAAGGAATCATTCTTCTGGGGGCTGCTGCCAAGAGTTTTGACCAAACTCCTGAGCTGCCTGTGTCCTGGGGCAGGTGGCTGACCTTAGCAAGAGTGCAGCATGCCCTCTCTCTGTTCACAGAACAGCAGCAACTTACTGCTCTCTGGTGCCTGGGCTGAGCCATAACTGTCCTGGAGACTGCGCATTCAGACAGCTGTTTTCAGCTGTGACAGCTGAGCTCACCAGATGTGAGCCATCCCTGGTCCAAGAGTGGGTTCATAACTGCTAGGCATGAGACACTACAGCCAGTGAGGGGAGGATTTACTTAATGAAAGAGCACTGTACCCTCCTCCTGGGCTGTTGGCCCAGCCTCTTAGAGCCTTGTACAAGCTGAGACATACTTCAGGAGAGAGGGTGCACAGTTCTCCCTGACAGGGGCTTTGGTGTTCTGCCACGTTCACATAACCAGACTCCTAGGCCGCTGTACCCACTTGTTACCCTTCTTTGATCTGTTTTGGCCTGGTATTGCCCAGTACAGCTCTTTGTGTGTGGATTTCCCCTTTACTGGGTGGGAAGGATGTAAGGATTGACCAACAGCCTGTCTTGGACTTCGCTAATACTCTCAAGAGATAGGCAGTGAGACAGTCTTATTCTTTCTGGGCTGACCAAGAAGCCATCAGAGTACGAAAAACTCCTGAAGCAGGAGCAGTGGCTGTCCTACTTTGTCTGTGCTTAAGTGTGTGCTAGTTTTCTCATGGATTAAATATGTTCTTTAATGGTGACTTCTGAAAGCAGGAATGTGTGGGATGGGTTGGGTGGTTTTCAGCTGTAAAATAGAATAACTGCTGAGATTGTTTTCATGGAACGCACAGGCATGTAACAGCAGATGCTACCAGATACGAGGTACAGGGCAGTGGAGAAGGGAGAAGCCTAAAAGCAGTGCTTACAATGTTTGTTCCAGCAGAAGCCTTTTCAGAACAGTGCAGAGAAATGGAGCAAACTCTTGCGAGGTACTGTGAACAGGTATCATGCATTACAGGACATTTTCTTCTTAGGGAGAGAAGCCCCAGCCCCACTCTGGCCATTGGACCCTGCAGTCAGGCTTGTACATCCCTGTGATTGCTGGGGTCCCCTCTGATCAAGCAGTGTCTGTCCTTACTGAGGTCCTCAGAAAAGTGGGTGAACACCTCAGATCAAAAAAGGCTGAGAAAACTGGGTTTGTTCAGCTTCGAGAAGAGAAGGCTTAGGGGAGATCTTATTACCATGTACCAGTACTTGAAGGGTGGCTACCAAGAGGAAGGAGACTCCCTGTTTTAGAAGGAGTCACATGGAAAAAACAAGGGGGGATAGTTGCAAGTTACTCCTGGGCAGATTCCAATTGGAGTCCAGAAGAAAATTCTTCACAATGAGAACAGCTAAGTATTACCGTGTAATGTGAAACAAATTTGTCAAGACACATGGCCTTAAAAGGTTTCTTGATATAGTTGCACATTACTTTCACCAGCAGAAGAAATATGGGGTTGTGTAAACCGACACATTTATGGACTTTTTGCTGGACCTGTGGCCTGTTCATATTTTCTTTTGGGGTTTAGATAGCGACCTTCTGAATTCAGGATAACTGAAGGTGGTTTCTGAGGCAAATTTCTGTCTCTCTCCGTCCTGTGTGGAGACACCATTTTTAAAAATTATTTTTTGTAAACTGGAGCCCTCAGTTATGAAACTTTTTCCTCTGCTCCCTTTTGTGCTCATGTTTACATTCTTCTTAAGCCTTCTCCCCTTGAGGACTTCAGATTGTTTTTAAATCTTGCTGTGAACACCTGTTCTTTGTCTTAAGGATTTTCCTGTCTCCAGGCTACCATCATAGAGAAAAACTTGGAGGGACAGTTTTTCCACAATCTAAATGAATGCTGTTCTGTAAGTAGGGAGCCCTGACCATGTGGGCTGGATTTCTTATTTAGCAAAGCCTTCTCTCATACATCACTGTCTGAGCCTGAATTGAGTACATGTAAACATAACATACAAGTCAACATGAAAAAAAGGAGAAAGCAGTTTGATGACAGCCCTTGATCACAGTTGAAAAAGAGATTTGAATTTTGCATGCTCCACGTGCAGCAACCTGTATGAAGGGGTATATTCAGAGCAGAAGGGAAGGAGAGAGGAAATAGAGGTCATGGATGTGACTCTTTGGGCCAGGGACATCTGGGACACAAAGGGACAGCTACAACTGGGTTTACAAGAAAGGCTCCTTAAAGAAAAGTGACTTCACTTGAACTCTGATAGTCAATACCTGTTGATGGTCTAAATTCTTATCAGTTGTGTTTGTTATCACAGCAAGTGGGCACATGCATCCTCTGATTTGGAGGGGGCTCAGAATAAATTACTGAGGTTAGATATAAAATGTGATGCAGGATATCCTGACATGCCCTCAGACCTGTCTGATGAAGGGTCTAGCCACTCCACACTGGCTAACTGACGTGCTAGAAACATTTTCAACATCCTAATCCCTCTGGGTTTGGGTTGTTGTTTTTTTTAGAATTTCTTTCATATTACTTGAAAATTACCATTTCCAACAGATCCTGCAAAGTCTTAATTTAATCTACAATGGGTTAAACGTGCATTGTGTGGTATTTTAAATCACAGAAAGCAACAGGGTTAGACAGACTGTGCTGTAGGCATGTAACAGGTATGAACCAGAACCTCTGAGGCAGTAAGAGCACTTTAAGCTTTTGGAATAAAGCCAGACTTTAGTCATTCTTTCCTAAGGCTAATACTGTGGAGGCAGCCAAGTTCTAGTCCTCATGCTGTTTTAATATATCAAGCTGAACATAATAGAGCACACCATCTCTTCATAAGAGTGAGGAAGAAAGAGGAAGGGGCAACAACAGCAAATTGAAGTACAGAACCTAAACAAAATTAGTATCTTGGCATCTTGCCCGTATCTTGGGCATCTCTCCAACCTGAAGATTAACCCCACTGTTTTTTCTTAAAATGTCAGTTTGCTCCCTTTCCTGTTGTTTGGGTTGGTGACTAAGAGCTTCACCCATTGGTGGGAAAGTCAATTCTCTCTGACACATTCTTGATCTGAGGAGGAATACCTGTGCAAACAGGGGCCATGGCATCCAGTGTCAGAGCAGAGTGGGGCTGCATTCAGACAAGGAATCTGGTAGGGTAGAGCAGGCACCAGCCTGGTAACAAGCATCCTGGACAAGCAGTGTCAGGGAAAGGTCTGGATGAAGCAATTTTTCATCAATTTACCCCATTACCTCCTTGGAGGGCAAGTTCTACTGGACCCCACAAGGAAGTGTCATGCATTATCACTTGCCTTCCTCCAGCCAGGGTCCTTGCAGAGACTGCCCCCTTGAAGGTGATATTGGCAAAACAGGGAAGCTGTGCACACTTGTATCTGCTTCACCAGGAAAACAAGTGGTTCTCCTCAGCCTTATGGCCATGGACAATCCTGCATTGACACCAGAAATGCAGACCAGCCAGCTGATAGTGCTTTGCTTCTGTGAGAAGGGCTTCCAGAGGTCAGCAAAACCAAGGATGCCATGTGGGCAAGGATGCAGTGAATTGGGAGGCAATACTTCTTCCCCTCCAAGGCCCAGTGACTTCCCAAAAGAATACTTTGCCTCCATCATGAGCTGTCACTAGTGACTATCAGCTGCTGCAAAGAGTGGCTTTCCTGAAAGCAGGAAAGTTCCTCTGAGAGGAGTAGGTTCTGCCCTGTTTTGTCATGTACAGGTTGGGTTTTTTAAAAATCTGATTTATTGTGAGGTGAGAGATACTCAGTTAAGACTTTAGAGACATGATCTAGTAGTGGACTTGGTAGAGTTAGGTTAATGGTTGGGCTCAATGATCTTAAAGGTCTTCTCCAGCATAAACAATTCTGTCACTCTAAGGGCAGATTGTTTCTAGGGATATTTCTTCAAAGCTGATCCTGAGACATAACATACAATATGTAGTTATTGTTGAGCAGTATCTGAAACATGAACCACAAGGCTTTTATTAAAATGAGATGCTGAGGTAGGATCCTGAAAAAATGGGGAAGGAAACACCATTCTGCAGTTATCATTATAGGTTAACATCTGTTAAAATAACCAACAATAAAAGCAAAAATTTTACAATAATAAAATCACTAAGTGTGTTGATCAGGACAGCATAAGACATGGGATCATTTAATTATGTTTATGCAAGCTATCTTACTATAATATAGGCTCACTTTCTAACACGTCTTTGGTCCATCGAGTTACAGACTCTGCCTTTTGACAAAAGTCCAGATCAGCTTAACTCACACTACTTTTCTGTAAGATAGTAGTGCAGTGAAATATCAGATGCTAGATACACAAGTGGTACCACTGTACTTTATTGGGTAGCCATATTCTGAATGGACATTCTGGGATTTCAGTTGGTTTCATCAGGGTTTCCTCTGAAACCCTGTAAACAGCTATATGTAGAAGGATAGTATGAACATTTCAGTCAACCCTTCACCATCAGTGATTGCTTGTCAAGCTGTGGATTTGTGTCAGATAAATTGAGGAATGCTGGGTCCAAATGGGACATCTGCTATGGTTTCAACACCACACTAGCACTGCTGTCTTCTCTTCAGTGTTATCTGCATTTTTTGAAATCGTGTGGCTGCTTGGCCACGGAGCAGAGCCAGAACTAATAAACCTTGCTGGAACCACGTTGGCTCCACACAGAACTATGAGCAGTCCAGAGAGCCTTGCAAAACTACCCCAGTGGTTCCTCTTGGAGGCAGCTTAGCAGCACACAAACCAGAATGCAGAGCATAAGAACAGGTCAGCCAAGGTTGATTCTTGGGATACCTCAACACAGAGCTATGTGGAGTGCAAATGGAGTCTGTTTTGAAAGCTAGTATTGGCCAGGAGCCCCTGCCTCCCACACAGGGAAGACACCACCCTGAGTGTGGACAAAAAGGGAAGGCAGCAATTTTTCATGCACCTGGTTTGCCAAAACCTCCGAGCTAACACTGCAGCTCAGGTCCAGCTGAGCTTATTAGCTCCAGCACAGACCTTAACTGACTCAATGTGCATTCTTGGCCTCAAGGTCCTGCAAATTTCTTATGATGCTTGTTTAGTATATGGCAGAGTGTTTGCATGTGCTCATCTCTAATAAGGCACCAAACTTGAGGTCATAAGTCTCCTCTGAGAAATAGGTATTGCAGAATAATTTCCAGCTGAACTGCTGCTAAACATGACTGGACCAAAACCAAGTCAAGGCAGAGAGAAAGATTTTATCCTGTACTGAATAGTGAAATACTTAGCTTATTTTGGCTTAAGAAAAAGCTTAGTATCTGTAACATTCCTTTCTTACCTCAAGTAATGAAGAGTTGATGAAAGAGATCTGTATTTCATCTCATGTATATGTGCATTAAGTTGTGTTGCTTTACACATGCTGTGTATGCTTTATATGTGCACCTCACTATTGAATTTTTCATAAATGTGTATATTTTCGTATTTTCTTCCTCTGTGGCATGAGTAGGCATTGTGTGGCAGCAACAGGCCTGTAGATTTAAATACACTTGTAGATGCACCATAATTTCTGCTGTATAGCTGTCATGCATGGATCAACTCAATGCACAAGCTGTAGAAGGGGCATAATCCAAAATGTCTTAGAGATATTGCAGTATAAATGGGTAGTATCTTTAAATATTTTCAAAAAGTGGAATTCCTAGAGTTAGAGATAATTCTCATCTTCATCTCAAGCTGGTTAAAAACTATTTTCCACATAATAAAAAGTACTAATTTAATTCAAAATTGAATGTATGCTGTGGTTATTTGAGTAAGGGAATAAGCTATTTTCCTTCTATTACGTGAGCTTGCACTGCCTGCCCTTATCACCTTTCCAGATCACTCAGGAAAACAGCCACCACATCAGCCAAGGGCTCTCTTATGATCCAGTTCCACTCAATCTAATGGCTTCTCTTTACACCTATAAGCCACAAACATTTGGTTTTGGTTTTGTGATAGCATACATATAATCTGCAAAACAAAATACACTTTTCGTTAAGTGACTCCACAAGGCAGAGCTACAAAACATGGCTGGTTGTGACAGTGTGATGGGAAACAAGAGAACGAGCCAAAGAAGCAACAGGCAGAGGTAGGAAAAACAACTAAATAAAATGAGAAGGGGAAAATGTTTTCAGTGGGAATCCCAAATATGTGAGAGAAAGTTTATTAGCAGAAGCATTAGTATCCTTTTACATTTGGCTTGCTTCAGCTTTTTAAGAGAAAACTAGACTGCCCTTTGATAATGCCAGTTTCTTTTGTGGGAGTGGGGAGTGACAAGAAGGAGGAAAGAATTCAAGACCACAAAGCTCTAGCAGCTTTAAGTACACTTGGTATCACACAGCTTTGAAGAAAGCTTAAACTAATGAGATTTTCACTACAGTTTATGTCTTACACAACCTAGCAGTAGTTCAAACTCAGAAGAAGATGCATTTGTGTAACAACTGGTTTTGCCCACTGTTTGGAGGATGTTTTGACCTTGTGATTATGAACTTTTACTGCCAAAACCAACAGGTAATGTCTATTATCTATAGAAAAAAATTAATTATATGATATCATCTCTGGACTGGACCTGGCTTTTACCCAGGCAGCGAGGAAGGCAGACAGAATGAGTTCAAGTCTGTCAGCATCTGTTTAAGGAGACATGTCCAAGCTAATATCAAACCAAGCAATGATTCACAGAATGTTCTAGGCTGGAAGGGACCTCTAGATGTCATCTGGTACAACCTCCTTACTTGAGTAGGGACATCTCTACCTAGGTGAGGCTGCTCAGAGCTGCATGAAGCCTGACCTTGAATGACTCCAGGGATGGGGCCTCCACCACCTCTCTGGGCAGCCCATTCCAGCGATCTATCACCCTCGTGTTAAACAACTTTTTTCTAATATCCAACCTAAATCTATCTTTTCCTAGCTTAAAACCATTACTCCTTGTCCTATCACTACAAAACCCTTGTGAACAGACCTTCCCCTGCCTTCCTGTAGGCCCCCTTCAGGTACTGGAAGGTCACAATCAGGTCTCCCTGGAGCCTTCTCTTCTCCAGGCTGAACAGCCCCGACTCTCTCATCCTGTCTTCATACGAGAGATGCTCCATTCCCCTGATCATTTTGGTGGCCCTCCTCTGGACATGCTCCAATATGTCCACATCCTTTTTGTGCTGGGGGTTCCAGAATTGGATGCAATACTCCAGGTGAGATTTTACCAGGTCAGAGTAGAGGGGCAGAATCACCTCTCTTGATCTGCTGTCCACACTTCTTTTGAAGCAGCCCAGGATGTGATTGGCCTTCTGGGCTGTGATTGCATGTTGATGGCTCACATCCAGTTTTTCATCCACCAGCACTCCCAAGTCCCTTTCCACAGGGCTGCTCTCCAGTATGTCACCTCCCAGCCTATACTGATAATGCTGGTTGCCCCGGCTCAGGTGCGGGACCCTGCACTTGGCCTTTTTGAACCTCATAAGATTCATCTGGGCCCACCTCTTCAGCCTGTCCAGGTTCCTTTGGATGGCATCCCGTCCCTCTGGAATATCAACTGGACCCCCCAGCTTGGTATCATCTGCAAACTTGCTAAGGGTGCACTCAACGCCACTGTCAATATCATCTATTACAGTATTAAACAACACTGGTCCTAGCACAGACCCCTGAGAGACACCACTCGTCACCTTCCTCCATCTGGACACTGAGCCATTGACATCACTCTCTGGATGTGACCGTCCAGCCACTTCTTTATCCACTGAACAGTTCACCCATTGAACCCATAATTCGCCAACTCAGAGATAAGGATGTTGTGGGGGACCATGTCAAAGGCCTTGCAGAAGTCCAGATAGATGACATCCATAGGCTTCCCCTTCTCAACTGATTCCGCTACTATAATGCCTGTATTGCTTTTGTTGGGTAAGTGGAACAGTGCACAACAAAAGCCAAGTTCAGTGGAGTCTTGCTGCTCCTCTGGCAAGAATGGCCAAGGGATGTGAAGGAAGGAAAAGTCTACTTAGCTTTCCTATTGAAGTGGTAGCGAGCACTGAGTTAACTGGTTCATAAGGGGATTCTTGCCAGGAACACGGCTGGCTGTTCTTGGGTTTTTCAGCTATAATAAAAATTAAAGTGATGCAGAGTTGCAAGGGAGCCTTTTCCTGTGAAATTTCAAATTCATTTTTTACAAATCTAGAAGGTTTTCAACAATAAGATGGGTATTTTTGAATACTCTACTACGCTCTGGTAATTGTTATATACTCTGGTAAATATTTTTCTCACCAATAAGAATCACAGTATGCAGGTGAAGCCATATCAAGGTATCTAAACAGTTATAAATAAAGAAATAGTTGTTCTGGACTGCATTTTATTCCTTTATTTTTTACATAGATACATATATATGAACAGATGTAACACTGGAATGTACATAATTAAAATATCTGGCATTGGCTTAGATCAGGTTGGCCCACTTTTTCCATGTAGAAATACTGCAATATAGAGCTTTTGTGATGCTGTTAGATCTTGATGAATAAAAAAATAAATTGGTAGGGTCCTCTATTATCCTCCAGAAGTATATTTCTGTGGTATGACAACAACATCTTTTGGAATACTTTTGAAACAAAATCTATTAAATAAAAAATGAATATGCTTTCTGTGTGCACAGTGTGAAAAATGCAGTCAAGATAGCTGCAACTCTAAAGCACAAGATGTGAATTTAAAACGTTTGTCTGTGCAACCTTGGAAGGTAAGGATTTTTTTGAGGTTACAAATATCTTTTTAAAGATACCTATGATTTTCACTTTAAAAAGTCTTTTTTCAGTTTCACAGAGGATGGTTTGATGAAGAACAAACAAGATAATATGTATATTACTAAATAGACATAAATAGAATAAATACTCTTTTTTTCTTTTTCATTTAACCCTTGAGGGAATTGTAATGGCTATTTAAAAACTCCCTCATAGTTTCAACCAAACCTTTGTACTCAGAATAAATTACAAGTATTAAAAGAGAATGCAGAACTTAAGAGTCTGTCAATGAACCCAGGTTAATGTGAACTCCTGCGTCATTTTCAACCTGTTTGTACCTAGACTTCTGGAGATGGAAAGATGTCTTTAATCCAGAATCACTTTTTGCTAAGTTTTTCTAAATTTTCCACATCTGAAACAGGCTTCTGCAGAACACAAACTCCTAAACAGAGATGTCCTTAAGAAAGAGAAAATATTTCAATGTGGGTAAGTTATAACCAAAGTTATGCTTCTAAGTTCTCCAAGCCTGTAGCAGGCCACTTTATGTAGTTGGGTTTTTTTCTTTCCCTCTTTCAAGCATCATAGCCCTTAGGGTAAGCTGACATATAAGGCTTCTCCAGCACTACAGAGCAAAAACAGTTTACCATGATCCAGAGGATGACACACAGTAACATGGTCCCTTGCAGGCTTAGGAATTCTGCCAGTGCTGCTCCTTATACGAACTTAAAGATACAGCTGAGCTGTATCTCTTGTCCAGTTTTTGCACAAACTTTTTTTTTTTTTAACACAGCAAAAAAGGTATGTAGAAGGTTTAGAAGCTCCAATAAGATTCTTGAAGGTGCTTGAGAATTTTTATTCTCTCTTAATCTGAGATGAAACCCACTTATTGCATAAACCAAGAGTAGTTTAGGAATCCTCATAACTTTAAGCAACGATCTTGCCAGAAGTCTGGTTTGGGGAATATCAAGTCTCTGAAATAATTTATCATCTAACTTATCATGCAGATTTTTCAGTCACCAGTATACTTCATAAGCTCTAAGACTTTTTTCTGACATTATCATCACAAAACTAGTTTGGGGAAACAGCAGTCATAAGTGCAGGCCTGTCCTATATCTTCTGTGTCATTTGGTGACATTTCTCTTTCTTGGCAGTTAGAATTTGATAAACTATGTTTTCTTTTTAACTCTGTCACTGATACAGAATGCAATTCCAGTCAAGTGTTTAGTATTTTATTTCTGTAGGCTGTAAGCCAATATTTTTTTTTATTGTCTTTTATTTATTGTCTTCTCAGCAAGTTTGCTGATCATACAAAACTGGGAGGTTTGGCTGATACACCCGAAGGCTGTGTGGCCATTCAGCAGGATTTGGACAGACTGGAGAGCTGGGCAAAGAGGAACCTCATGAGCTTCAACAAGAAGAAGTGCAGAGTCCTGCACCTGGCAAGGAGTAACAAAATGCACCAGTACAGACTGGGAGGCGATCTGCTAGAGAGCAGCTCTGTGGAGAAGGACCTTGGAGTCCTGGCAGACAAGAAGTTACCCATGGAACAGCAATGTGCCCTTGTGGCCAAGAAAGCCAATGGTATCCTGGGCTGCATTAAGAAGAGTGTGTCCAGCAGATCAAGGGAGGTCCTTCTCCCCCTCTACTCTGCCCTAATGAGACCTCACCTGGAGTACTGTGTTCAGTTCTGGGCTCCCCAGTTCAAGAGGGACAGAGATCTACTGGAGAGAGTCCAACAGAGGGCTATGAGGATGATTAGGGGACTGGAACACCTGCCTTGTGAAGAAAGGTTGAGGGACCTGTGCCTGGAGAAGAGAAGACTGAGAGGGGATCTAATGAATGTGTATAAATATATGAGGGCTGGGCATCAAGAAGAAAAGGGCAACCTCTTTTCGCTTGTGCCCTGTGATAGGACAAGAGGCAATGGATACAAGCTAGAGCACAGGAAGTTCCACCTCAACATGAGGAGGAACTTCTTTGCAGTGAGGGTTACAGAGCGCTGGAACAGGCTCCCCAGGGAAGTTGTGGAGTCTCCTTCTCTGGAGACTTTCAATACCCACCTGGATTTGTTCCTGTGTAACCTGCCCTAGATTCTATGGTCCTGCTCTGGCATGGGGGTTGGACTTGATGATCTCCAGAGGTCCCTTCCAACCCCTAGCATTCTATGATTCTGTGATTTTAACCTAATGTTTAGGTGTGGGAGGTGTTAAGGTCTCATGAGGATCTTCAGCTTTTGAGTATCCTCACAGGATCTATGAAGTTTAAACTGTGTTTTATACTATGTGTTGTAAAATCCTAAACAACAGGAGGAGCAAAAGACTTTTCTGAGCAAAGTTCTTTTCTATACTGCAGCTGAGGTTTTCTGAAAGCTTTCTGTTCTGCTATTTGTGGCAGAACATAAATGGGGTTGGGTTCTCCTGGGATCCCATATAATTTTTTTCAGTGCAACCACTTCCATTTTGCAAAAATGCCTATTAGAGCACCATTCTCTGATAGCAGTTCAAGGTAAGCAATTATGTTATAGATTGTCAATCGGTGGAGTGTTTTTTTTTTTTTCATTTTTCATTGTTGCTTGAGTTTTCTTCTGTCAGGTTTAAAGTCTATCACACTTGTAATGGCCTGGAAGCAGGAGTGGAATGGCAGTGGAAGAACTAATATGTTGCATAAAATGCCACGCAGTCCCTCAAGACTCAAGCTATAGTACAGTTGCATTTTTTCCTGGAAGCCTCTTCCAGTCCAAGAATTTCACTGATGTAATGCCCTTGCTATTCACATCCTCACATTTCCTGAGGTAGGGAAATGCCAGGAGAGCAGGAAGACCCTTCAGGAGCCAGCAGCTCTCCTGGGAGAAGCTGACAAGCCCTGAGTGTTGCCAGAGCAACAGTGGGAGATTTAAACGTGCTGTAACCACCTTACAGGGGAACTGCTCCAGAGCCCCCCCAGCCCATGGTAGAGCACTAGATCTCAGCATTCAGGGGATGTCCTGAGGTAGAGAAATGCCAGGGTAGCGGCAGCTCTCTTGGGAAGTGCCAACAAGGCCTGGGCACTGCCAGAGCAATTGTAATCACCCCATGCCTATAAAAGAAGAGCCTGGGGAGCACTGCAACAGGAGAGGACAAATAGAGCATGGTGTAGCAGTTCACAACTAGGAAGCACATTGAAAATCTGCTATTTCAAAAGTTCAACTCATGGACTTTGCACTCTCAGAAGGAGCTTAGCTATGGTCTCCACCCAGCAGGAAGCCATGTTCTCTATGCTCACCAGAAAGAATGTGCAACCCAGACACAGCTCCCACAAACACATGCATCCATCCAGGTCCCAGATTGCAAGGAATGCATGGCCAACAGTTCAAGAGAGGTGCTTCTGTTGCTCTACTCTGCTCTGGTGAGACCCCACCTGGAGTACTGCATCCAGCTCTGGAGCCCTCAGCACAAAAAGCACATAAGCCTGTTGGAGCATGTTCAGAGGAGGACCACAAAAATAATCAGAGCGCTGGAACATGTCTCCTATGAAGAAAGGCTGATATAGTTGGGCTTGTTCAGCCTGAAGAAGAGAAGGCTCTGGGGAGACCTTATTGCAGTCTACAAGTACTTAAAGGGAGCTTATAAGAAAGATGGACAGTGTTTTTAGAAGGTCCTATCATGACAGGACAAGGGGTAATGACCTCAAGCTAAGAGACAGTAGATGCAGGCTAAATACAAGGAAGAAATTTGTTACAATGCAGGTAGTGAAACACAGGAACAGGTTGCCCAGGGAGGTGGAACATGCCTTATACCTAGAAACATTCAAGGTCAGGTTGGATGGGGCTCTGAGCAACCTGACCTAGTTAAAGAAGTCCCTGCTTACTGCACGGGTGTTGGACAAGATGACCTTTAAAGGTCCTTTCCAAGCCAAACCATTCTATGATTCTATCCTCCATGTTTTTCCACTTGCTTTCAGCCCATTTCTGTATAGCCATTGTCATTCATTATTTTCCTTGAGCAATGCCCTTATGACTTTAAAAGAAAAAATAAAATTATGTCTGCTTTCAGAAGCACAAACAAACAGAATCAAATGTGTTGACCAGTAATCTGTTTGCAATTGGAAGAAACAGTGTCTTACTTCATGCTTATTCCTACTCCAGTCCATTAATATTTGCTTAGGATTAAATATCCATTAGAGTAAATAGACACAGGAAAACTCAGCACTAGTAGTTTGTAGGTTTCTCTACAACCAATATTAAATACCTTTGTTCAGTTTCAAAAAAAAAAACAAAAAGTGAAGAAGAAAGAAAAAGAGAAAGAAAAATTTAAAAGGAAATAATAAGAAAGAGGAAAAAGGATAAGGAAGTTTTTTTGGTGCAGTTGGAAAGATATTCTGACCTTTCTTGAACCGCCAGAAGGGCATGGATGTTTAGCTGTCAGTATGTAAATATAGAAATCAAAAGTAGTGTATTCATTCAATCAAGGTCAGATTATAAACGCTTAGGGTGGAAGAAGATCTGACAGCATCTGTTTGCCTGAATATCTGTTCTTTGTTAGATGAATTAAAAATAATCTTGTAATCTGCAGGACCTCTCAGTGGAGATGCAGGTACTTTCAGACAGCCTCTGACGGCATGTTTAATCTGGAGATTGTGAAAGAGTTATGTTGGAAAATAGTTATTTTCTTCTGTCATGCCAATTCATTTTCTATCTGAACTGAGGTAGGGATGGGAGGAAAGAAAGAGAGTGTTTCCTGAAGAAAGATCATAAAAATCACCATGCTTGTCACTAACACTTTGGAAAAAGCAGGAGCATTGTTTGGACATATTACGTTTTTGTTGGCTCTGTTTCTCAATTGTCTCAATTTTATTCATCAGGTACTTCGATGTTTGTCTTTTCTGTCATTTATAGTATATGAATAAAGAGAGATTATTGACAATCTTTCACTTTCTTGTGAGGTCTATAAAAACTCAGTAGAGTTAGATATGCAAACACAGATGATGTGTTTCCTTTCTTGAAATGCAAGAGACTTATTTGTTTTATAATGATATGTAAGTATTATAACACAGGTATTTAAATTCTGTATTTATTTTCATGGTGTTGCAACTCCTGTAGAGATGAACATTTTTTTCTACATTTCTGGAGACTCATGGGTATTCCCTGTGGTATTGGTGCTACTCTTTTTTTGTCAGCCGTGCTTACCAAGAACACTGTCACCAAATGGTTAACAATACTCAGATCACTTTCCTCTGTTTGCTACACCAGTACCACCTGTTCCTGGCTTGGTTTCAGCCCTTGCTCAAGGTACTGTATCTTTGCTGTTAGCATGCTGTGTGCTCGTGTTAGAGGCTGACTCACAGTGCAGCAGGATAGTGACTCACCCTACCCATGTATCCTACCCATGTAGGATAGTGCACCTCTTTAGTAAATTACGTTCTCAGGGAAGAAATAGGGCTCAGGTGGACCCTAGTGCGAGACCAAGAGGAAGGCTAGAGGTGGTAGAAACTGTGCTGTGAATGGATTTGGGTGGGAGCAACTGCTGAGCCAGAGGGCTTGTGCTGATGTTCAGCACAAGCATTCAGTGTGTTGCCTTCATTCTCCAGCACCAAAACTCAGTGAGAAACAGGCCTATTCATATTTAATAATATCTATCACAAAGCCTCAGAACTCTATCCCACACTAAAACATTGTTTTGTTTGCCAGTAGTATGTAGGACCTGTGTTCTTGGCTGAGAACCTGGAAATGCAAGGGTCTCCCCAAATGTTGAACAAAAAGTTGAAAAAAGTGGAAGATGTGAATGTCAATAGAGCAGCATAGTTTGTTTATCATTGTATTTCTGAAACAGTCTCTTGAGGTGCTGCTCTACCACAAGAACTAGTTTAAGGTTTTCAGGCACAAGAATTACATTTAACATGGCATAAGCCCTGGGCAAAATGCGATCTACCTTTAATGTACTGCTGTTATGAAAAGCTTTATTTCTAAATTAAAGCTGTTGTTTTTCTCATACACAGATGTGCAGAAATAAAGAACTGGAGTAGAAACTGTGACACTAGTGTTCTGCGCAGGTGTTTTCCAAATAGTAGGCCAGGGAAGTTAACTAATAGAAGCATATAAGTGTTTGTTGTCTCTTAGAAACACAAAGTACATAGGTTCCCTAAGGCAAACGGGCTGTAAGAGTGTATGTGAGATTTTTAGCTGTCAGTCCTTCCTGCACGTCGCAGTCGGCGCACAGAGGTCCGACCCGCCTCCTAAAGGGAAGAAGGGTTGAGGGTAAAGTGGAATATCTCCTCACCAGGCTCGCAAGCAAACTTGGATATCA
>JAVFHW010067856.1:0-90759 GCA_032159205.1 Eurystomus glaucurus suahelicus | reverse complement strand
CAAAACAAGTTCAGTCAGCCTAACCAGCCGTTCTCTTCCCTCTCCTTCAGCTTAACATTGATGTAACTTGTTCCTGCTGTACAAAACAGAGGTGTTTTTTTTTCCACTCATAACTTGTAAACACACATAGTAGAACTGGCTCAAAATGGCTATGTGGGGAACAGTATTTAATTTTCATGACCCTGACTTTACCAAATTGTGCCTGGCTTATACTCTCAGTGTTCTATTTTAAGCCACAACCACTAGCTTTTGGTAGGAGGAGGGAATTGGTGATATTTCCTTTATTTCTTCTCACTATAAAGAGGAGATATAGCTAAATTGTGCTTGAGCAGAAACATAATTCATTTTTTAAGATCTGCTTGAAAACCACCAGTAATTGAATTTTTTGGTTACGTATGTATATGTGTCTCTCTTCTCACAAGAAAACTTTTGCTTGTCTTAATTTCTGTCTCACATTCAAGAAGGGAGACATGTTTTGCCAACTTCACCCAGAAGGATGAATAGGCAAATATAATAAGTAAATTCCTGTAGATTTAATAAAAATAATAGATAATAACAATAATAATAAAAAAAACCTGAAACACAAAGCTAGAAAGAAGAAACAAACAAAAACTAAAGTGACTTCACAAACTGCAAAGCTCCAATCAACTTCCAGTCATTTGGTCATACTCTCTGGCTCATTTTTCTTCTTTGCCCTGCCATGAATATACAAGGCATTAATTATTTTCTTCTCTGTTAGGAGTTTCTATCAACCAATGATTATTTACTGTTCTATTCACTCTGTCTTCCAGGGCACAGGTGACTCATAAAACATCAAATTAGACATCACACACGGAAGTGTCCACAGAAGGTTCAAAGTGTGTTTATGTAGAGCATGGTTAAGAAAACAGTTTGCAAGGAATTTACCACAGGCTTTTCATAGGACGTAATAAGATCCATGGCTCACAATCAGGCAGCATGGCTCAGATTATCTATGGGACAGTATGATTTGTTATTGTGCTGTAACAACAAGAGTCTGCGCCAGACCTTGCTCCTAAAGAAATACTGTGACGAAACTCACAGCGATTTTGTCTTAGAAACTGGCCATCTCTCTGCCATGATCTACAAAGCTGACCCAGCCACTCATGGGTAGAAGGCATCTTTTTTCCCTTCAACTCAGTCAAAGACAAAATATTAGCTACAGTCTGACTTGGGTCACATCTTGGTGTGGCAAGGACCATGAAAGTTTGTGCACTCAGATAAGTCAGATTTCCCCTTGCCTGCTAGGGCAAACTGAGCTTCTGTCTATGTGCTGTTTGTTGCAGGCCTGAAGAATATGAGAAGAAAACATTAAAATGCTGAGACAATGTTGATGGCTTGTCTGCCTGGACATCCCTCACACCATGGCCCACAGTTTTTATATAGCAGAATTATTTAGCTCCTAGAAAAAAAACTATAGACCAATGTTTTTTATGCAGAACTCAGCAGCTGAGCAAGGCATAAACCAAAGAAAGGACAGAATCTGATCTATTACGCATACCGAATCATTTCTTGGGAAGGGACGTTTACTGGACTGGAGGGTCTGTCAGAGACAGAGGCATTGCCAACAGTCTTATGATGAACTGTCTCTAAGAGAAGTTGTGGAAGGACAGCAGAGATGTGTTCAAACAGAGTCCTCCAGAAACAAGTTGGAAGACTTCAAATAGTGTTCCAAAGCTATAAATAAAATGAGACAGGGAAAAGAAAAGAAACAAACCCAGGAATCTGCAAATTCAGCAAAGTAACTATAGGCTGATATTCCAGCAATCAGAGAGGCGTGAGAGGGGAAGGCATGTAATAGAGATGTCTGAAGGGAAGGAAATGGGATTTTGGTCCTTCATGTTTCTTTGGGGACTGTTACAGTCAGACGCAATGCTCTCAGCACTCAGACTGAGCACTTACCCTTGGGAAGTGCTTTCTCAGCCCCAAGTTACAAATTGAATTTCAGCAAGACAGAGAGGTAACATAAGTAACAAATATCTTAGAAAAGAAGTACACTTGCTGTGCTCTGTTATCTATGTCACTGAAGCTCCCCTAGCTTTGCCATTGGGGTTTTTTATGCTCTGCAGTGACTTATTTCTTTTGTACGTGCCTCAGCTTTCCTGTGCACCTTTGGCAATAGAAATTTCCTTGTCATTATTGCAGATCAAACTCTTTTCCCCGCCATAGCATCCTCCACAGAAGTTAACATTCTGATTTCAGGCAAATTAGATTTGTGTTTACCCTGTCATATGTTAAACCATTCCACACTGTTTGGTTATGCAGTTTTGCCTAGCTTTATGCAAATAGCACGATCCAGAGATGAGCCTGCTCAGGGCTTTGTAAAGGGCTACTTGCTATGTCTACACAGCTGAGCAGTGAGTGCCAGGAATCTGCCATGGACTGATCTCAGCATTCCATAGGGAGAGAGCAGGCTATTAAAACTGAGTTATTAGTGAACTTCACTTCTAGTGTGGGGTTACAGACCATGGCAAGGCCACTTGATGTATCAGAGGATGGTTAAGCTGTCTCGATGAACCCTGTCATCATGTGCATTCAGTACTGTGGTGGGTTGGCCTCAGTTAGTAACCAAGCATTCAGCAGCTGTTCTCTTACTACAGCACCCCCAATCCCCACCGCCATCCCTAACCCATTGAGATGGAGGAGAGAATCAAAAAACCAAAAGCAAGACAACCTGTAGATCAAAATAAAGACAGTTTAATAAATGAGGCAAAGCTGCACACTCGAGCAAAACAAAAACCTGTTATCCCAAGCACTCAAAACAGTTCAGTAAGGTACTGCCTGTACAGAAATGATGTTACAGCATGACAGTTCTCAGTGGTACCCACAAACATAAATGATCATATTTAAAATATGTGTAATACACTTATTTTCCAAAACAATGCTATACTAATTTTGGTTGTGCACTAGTAAATTCTCCAGGGCTTTTAAGGCCACAGTTCCTTCATAATCATTAGATTCACTTCCATCTGACAGCTGAAACAGAAACCATGATCCTATTACTGTGAGAAAAGGGGAAGCTGGAAGGCTGGAAACTAGGAGGAGTTCTAGCTTTTATCTCCTCTGTAGTGCCAGTTTGAAACAGGATTTAAAAACAAACTGGAAGTGCTTTGATTAAACGTTATAGTATTTTTTTTTCCCTAACTCATAAGTCACAAGAAGCAAAGATTTTCTGATAACCAGTTTGAAATAGCACTTAAAGGAGACACCTTTGATATTTAAAAGGCAAGAAGAAACATCAGAAAAAGAAATCTATGAATATTATTAGCAGTATGTTAAGAATTTGAACTCTCTAAAGAGAAGAGCTCTTTCTTTGAGGAACATGTTTTTCTCTGTTGAACTTCTTTTTTTTATTACTTCTTCCAAAGGGTAGTGAGAGACCACAGTAGGTCTTCTTGAATTGATTCTTGTTTTTTTAAGGATAATGAGAGGTTAAGTTCATATTCTAAGTACCATCATTCTGGTGACTGTGTAAAGAGATATTTTAAATGCAGATTATGAGTCGCATGATTACATATACAGAAGTGC
This sequence comes from Eurystomus glaucurus suahelicus, assembly GCA_032159205.1. NCBI lineage: Eukaryota > Metazoa > Chordata > Aves > Coraciiformes > Coraciidae > Eurystomus > Eurystomus glaucurus. Next base: position 87,213 of record JAVFHW010067856.1, on the reverse strand, counting down.
TGGTTTTAAAAGTGCATGGTAATTACCTACAGATACTAGAGATACGGTGCCAAAGAACCCCAGTGAATTGTTTGATAGTTCCTTGAATAAAATACTCAAAACCACATTTAAACTCCTTTAAAATGTATCTGACTTTTTTTTTTTTTGGCTGGTAAAAGGCTGAATTTAGAGCTGTGGTTACTAAAACAAGAGGAACTCAAATATGACTTGATTACAATCTGAAACAGCACATGCAGGATCTGACAGAAGAGATTCTCTTACTCTAAAGCAAAGGGAGTAAAGATTGCCTGGCAGTTGGTGACAGACAAATTCAAATAAGATGCAAATTACAAATTAGAATAATTAACTATTGAAACATCTTACCAAGGGATTTTTTTTGAATGGAGAATATATTTTTTTCAGTGAGAGCTTTCTTTCATACAGATTTCCATAGTTTTATGGAAAAACTCTTCTGAAAAACACGTTCATTCTTTTTCTCCAAATCTGAACTTTCCTCAAGGATATGTCCAATATTATTCCTATTCTGTCATAAAATATACTATTAGATAAAAACGTCATACTTAACACCCAACCCCCATGTGATTGCATTTAAGACTGGTTTGAAGCAGCTTTCTTCTTAAGTAGTAATTTCAGACTTTCAGTTCACAGTCTCAATTGAAAAAACCTGAACTCAGATATTCCATTTGAGATTTCTTCCAAGAGAAAAATCTTCTCTTTTTTTTTTTTTTTTTTTTTCCCAGCTAGCTGTAATCTCCATCACTTAGGACTGCTAGCCCAAGAATTGATCGCTTTCTGAAACACAGGATAATGTTCAACTGAAAATTGCTCGATTTGAGACAGGAACAAAAAGATTAAATTTTTTGATGTAAGTGTCATGCTGGAAGACTTAATGCTTCCCATGCACCTAAGAAAAAAATGTCTGAGCTGTATTCTTATGTGTTACTAGAACAGTGTAGCAAAGATGAAGTGAGCTGATATTTTGGCACATTCTTTGGTTTTAAAACTAATCATAAGTGTAACTTTTCCCTGTTCAAATGAACATGAATGGTATTACCTACTTAAATGTCACATAAATATGACTTTCATAAATTAAGACTTTCAGCATAGTAACCTGTTATTGTTATTGTAGATGTTTTGGAATATAGGCAATCTTCTATAAGTGGAGAAATCCTGAAGCAATTTATTTCCAAGCTACTGTATTGTATGTTGTGATTCCTTAGAGCCTGGAACTCCTAAATACAACAAATTCTATGAAGCTGCTATAAGTAACTTGAATATTATAATTTAATATATGGACAACTCAAGAATTAACCTAGCAACAGAATTTTCTGTCTGGTATATTTTTGTTGTTTCTTTCTCTCTCTTGTTCCTGTTCCTCTTGGAGGCAAGATACAAAGACCAGGAAAAAAATTCAGTCCCATTCTCTCTGAATTAAAATATTATATCTTCGGTATTAATCATTCAGCAAGTACATAAAAGAAACACAAATATGTCAAACTGACAAGAAAATGTCAGAGCTGCAACTGTTGAAACAAAAATGAGGTGGGGGAAAGACTACAGTTAATCCACCTTTCCAAAAGCAACACAAAACCTGCCAGAATGTTTCTGAGAAAGGAGGGTATGTTACACTTCAATCTCCATCCTGCTTTCGTCTATCCTGCTGCACTATACTGCCAAACATACAGACAAATGACATGAGCAAAATTCATAATTCATTAATAGGTCAGAGAGAAATTCTGAGGAGTAAATGGATCTGTGCTTGTGCTACACTGAATTTCTTGCTTAGCAGGGAATGGTCCATCATCATGTGACTTCAAAAGGAAGGACACAGTCCTGCATCATAATTCTATGGCTGTGCCCATGGGTCTTGCCTGCCTAAACCTGTGACCTTCAGTGTGAGTTCCCATGCAGGCCATGTTGCCCACGAGAATGTTTAGAAAACCTAGTGTTAGTGACAGCAGAAAATCTAAGGCAAATTAACAAATTTTGAGCATCTTCTCTGTCTATGTCCTTAATTACAGAATATGTATGAATGGACATATCTCAGCTACCCAGTGCTTTTTACAGACATCCAATCTGGTCTTCACTGACAGGTATGTGTCCTTTGCTGCACTACAAGCATCTGATGACTTCATGTGAGTTCCTTGACCCTGGGAGAACAGAAAAAGCCTAATACATTGAGAAGAAAGTGAAAGGAAAGAAATGAGGCAGGAACCTTCCTTCTTTGCTTACAAAAAGTCCCGATTCTTTAATACTTCCATGAGATTCTTTTGAACACCAAATAGCAGATTATACCTTTTGCTATTAATCTGGAATAATTAAGGTGAAGATTAAAGTAACTGTAGGGCAGGTAGCATCTGTAGGAAGTGCTTTGCACAAGTTAGGCACAAATACATAAGAACTGTAAAATTTGGCCCTATGAACCCAAACTTGATTTGGTCTCAAGGAAAGTTCTTTATTGTTTCTGCTGTGCTTTGGTTGTGCTTCATTAACAGCCTATGTTTTGCTGGCGTTTTTAAAATTATTTTTCCCCAAAATCAGGTTTGATTAATCAATTTTTGAGCTTCTTACATAGTATTTAAACTGCATAAAAGATTTCTCATGTTTCACCTTAATTCATTATGATCTCCCTGTTAAATTGCATTGATTTGAAACCAGATTTTACCTAATCTGCTGGTGGAGATTTTTTATGTGTACATCAACGGACAGAATACCATGAAGAAAATAGTATAATTGGAAAAAATGAGTGGCAGAATGACTGTTTGATTATAGTTCTGTTTCTAATTTTACTCAAAGCTAAATTAATAAATGTTTTTACAAACTATGTTTAACTTGCTACTATACTGTTGCCTTCAGTTCTGTATCTCCCATGTCTTACAACAACAACACTACTCTTTCAGGACACTGTAGGTAAGTTTAAGTCATGAGCACTTTAATTCTCCATGGCAAAGTCTTCACTGAATGATAGAATAACATGCATAAAAGCTTTCATTTAGAAGAGTGCAAAGTTTTGCTATTCCCGCTCTGAAGAATGAGGATGTGTTGAAGTGTTTCTTACAAAATGTGCCAACATTCATTAGAGAGAGAACAGGAACCAGAGAGACCCACCCCTGTCCTAATTATTACATCAGTGATTCACAGGCTTACACTTTGGACTGTAGTCCAAAGTAGTGGAAATGGGGATATTTAGGGAGCTCATCCATTTCTGGGTTTTGCCATACCTGACTCAGCAGTTGGATTTTTTCAGAAATGGCTATGAGACAATTATAAAAGTCTGTATTGAAATCACAAGGAATATTCAAAAGTGCCTCTTCTGTGCAAAAGTTGCAGTGATTTGACGTCTTTACATATCTAGTTCTTTTAGAAGTCTGGCCTAAAGAATTCAGAGTCCTATTTCTTTTCTGAACAGTCAGAAGTCACTTGAATTGTTTTGAAAGCCCATGTTTCTGTCAATGACAATTTCCCTTGCAGGCTTTCTAATGCTAAGGCAGAATGATTTGCTTTTGTAATAATGACTATTGTAATTTGGTTTTGGTCAGTTTACACTTTCATTAGACAATTATCTATGTTAATACATATGCTTAAATTAACTAATTCCCTGAATGTCATGGGCAAGTGAGCTGCTATGTAGCAAATGGGAAGTTACAGATTAATTGTAGATGAATGTCTGATATGCTGACATTGTGCAAGAATATTTTAAGAGGACAAAGATCTCCCACTTAGAGAGAATCACAGATAGAAGAAAAGAGGAAACCTGATAGGATTTTCCATATAAAGTTTTGTCAAAGCAAGGAGAGCTTAGAGAAGCATCTTACCAGTCAATTTTTTTCCCCTCCACTGGAGTTTCCAACATTGTCATCATTTCCCATTTTAAAAAGGATCTAGCAGCTAGCAGGGTGAGACTATTCTACTATTCTACATCAAGAGAAGAGGGAAAAAACTAGGACTGGAACAGTCTGAACTAATCTGTGAGCAAGGTGCAAGGGAAAGTAAGGCAATAAAAGTGACAGGTAAGAAGAGAATGCTGCAGACCACTCCTGTTTGCAACTGAAGCGAGCTTTCAAAAGATGGTTCCTCTGATCATGACTTGCATTGAAAATGAGATTAGGGAGTGTAGGGTGGGTTTCATTTTTTGCTTCATTAAAATCTCCTTTCTTGTCAGAAACAAGCTTTTCTATAAATGCATAAATTCGTGTCAATAAAAGTGGAAAACAGAGCTGTGCACCCCTGCACAGAAGGGGAAGTTCTAACCTACTCATGGGTAACTGAGTGCCCTGGGTGTGCTACTGTGTTTAGAGTGAGTTGTGGCTAGCACTGTAAAGGAGGAGAAATCTGTAACTGAATTTAGAGATGGAAATTAATTGACTTCCAGTGCTAACAACATTTAGCTTGATTTCTTTTTCATTTTTGATTTCATCTTATTTTGAGGCATAAAATTGGCTCCCTGAACTTGTGGCACTGTTTTGCCTACCTACATAGGCCTCCATGAGTTCTCTGTTAAAGTAACAAAATACAATACAACGGAGTCATCATGGCTCAGGTGTAGCATATAAGGCTGATTACAGATACCTACAGTCTAAAATTACAACTACAATTATTTTTCTTTGGAAGTATTAGAAATCCCCACTTATATCCTTATGGTCTCTTGGTAACATGCTTAGTGTTTTCAAAGTGTTATGTGGGTTCTGAAACCTGCAGATCAATAAAATACATATTTAAGTTAAACCTTTATAATTTTATAAGCATTTAACTCATATTATTCTACTAGAGGTGTTGTTATCTGTGGTTTATTTTGTAGCAGTTATGCATTGGAAACCGATTCCTTTACATGTGGGGCACATGTAAAGACTGCACAATATAGATTTATCCTTTTGGTGAATTCCTTGGAATCTTTGAAAAGGCATCTCTGTCTTGGGACACAAAGAGTGCCTAGCCAAGGCTTTTGTAAGGCCTTTTGTAATTCAGAACAAAAAATGTAGATAAAGAAATGTAAACTAAATTTGAGACAGTAAAGAGGGTAACTGGATAACAGGCAGGACTGCTCAGCTAATGTGAAGCATTACAGTTCTGCTTAGTCTTGAATCCATTGAGTAACAACAGGTTGTTCATGTTTCTTTCTAATGCTACTTAATTCATTTCTCTAAAGACACAAATGTGAGTTGCATGCCTTCCCAGATATGAGCTTAGAAATGCCAATGAGGACAAGAGCATTCACCATGCCACTCACATTCCAGGTGATCTGGGGATAATGCTCTATAAAGGCCTTGGCAAATGTATTTCTGAAGCTCTTTGATCTCATTACAGAAGGCAAGGTGTGTCTACAGATTCTTCTGCAGGGAAGATTTAGTTAATTGCTCTTGCACAATTTCTGGTTTGTCCTCGGCATGGCAAGTAGTATTTCCACACCTACTGCAGCAAAGGACAGTACATCACCTGGTCATGCCTCCAGATTTTTAAGTTGTTACTGGATACTATGTTCATGGTAATCATTAAACTTTTACATCATGATATAGAATTCATATATTTTAACAATGAACCACAATCTTTTGTTGGCTTACGATAATACGATATGGTATCTGTTACAGTCAATATTTCCCTTATGCTTTTTGTAGAAACTGGCAAGACATGGCTTACTGTGCTCATTGGGTTACATTCTGTTCTCAGTCACTTACAAAAACTTGTTTAACAAATGTAGCTCAAAATAGACTCAATAGATATGACTCAGGGAAGAATCTCACTTCCTGTACATAATTTCTGGTGAACTGCTTCCAGATAAAGAAAATCAGAAGGAAGAGGCAACTATGGTATTGGGGTTTGTTTATGGCAAAGTCATAACTTAACTTCTTCAGAATCAGAAGCACAAATCCAACTGCCAAGGAAAAGTAACTTCAGTAAGGCCCTTAGAACAGAGGAATAGCTGAAAGGGACTAGATAAAACCCTGCCTCCCACACCAGCCAACAGAGAATGTATGAGCAAAAGATGTCAGGGCCAGGACTAGCACTACAAAATCCTACATCCAGCCTGCTCTTCCAGTTTATTAAGGTCAATGGATTACAAACTTCCTAAGCTAAATGTCATCTCAGGGACCATATTTAATAACCAGTCATGCTCTATCTTCTGTGAGTTTCTCCAGTCCCTTCCTGATATTTCACCCATCAGATGCCAGTGTTTCCCACCACCCAACGGTAACAATGATGCTCTTAACAGTGTAAACAACATCAGTATTCACAAATATTTTTTTAATCATTGGAGTGAATCTCAAATGAGGGGCTATTAAACTCTTTGTGGCAAAGCAGAGTATAACAGCAAAGATAGACTCTAAATACGAACTCCTTTTTAAGTGATCACAGAAATGCATGACAAGAATGAGTTCTTACTGAACTGCCATAAAAATGAGAAGTAATTGAGCAGATATTGTCTGTAACACTCATTTGGGCTAGGACTACATGAATTTTTGCAGCATTACATGTATCTTTTTCAGAGGATTAGCAAGCTTTCAAACCTAAAGAGGGTTGAAGGAAAACCAAGGCTGAAGTGTGACTTGACACAAGAATTAGCATTTGTTCTGTGTTGTAAATATGGGCCTTAAAGGAGGGAAATGTGTTTTGACATCATGAACTTGCCCTAACACACCTGGTCCAAGACAGTTGTTAGAGGAGAACGTTGATGTTGGCAAAGAAATTCCTAAATTTGGGTGCATTTATTTATGGATCATTTAAAAAAGCATTAGGCACATTGTCTTTCTAGCAGATGGATAAGAATGCAGAGTATTAAAAGATACTAGATTTCTAGTGGTAGAGAAAATTTCATAGCAATAATAAAGTGTCAAAAATCTCGGATAACTATATTAGGTGATAACATTTTTATTAATGGCTGGTTAACAGAGAATGTAGCTCAGAGAGCGTTGTATCTGATGTTTAAAGAACCAGACTCAGTTCCAGATCTGGCCACTAATAAGCCCTGCAACCATGGAACACCCATTTCCAAGTTTTAATGTCCTCCTAGAATATCTATTTTCTTTTGCAAGTATATCTGCAGCTGAACTCTCATGTTACTTAATTTCTGAAGAGGAGCAAGATGCTGTCTTTTGGTCTACATTTTCAAAACAACCATCCATTGGAATGCGCAATTTAATTTCTAAGAACTGGTGTTTCAAGAAATGGAAGGTTTGTCAATTTTGAAGATGACTATTTTGAACTGAACAACTTAAAAGCTGTTCAGCAACCCAAGACCTTATTTCCTTATCCTAATATGAATTGCTATTATTACTTTCAGTAGCGCAAAGTATTTAATTGACAGCAGTTGTTCAACTGAAGACTAACAATACTTACATATCTATACCTGCAAGTCTAGTAATGTAAGTGTGGTAACTGCTCTGGTTGCATAGTACTTACTTTGAAAAAGCAGAGACATTGTAAGCAAATGAAACCATGACCACAAAAGCTGTCTGTGTGTGCAGAACAACTGTAAGCTGGCAGCGGGGCTCCCTTTAAACTGGAGCCTGACCTTAGGTGCAGCCTTAGGGCAGCACTGGAGAGAGACCACCCTAAAAACCCCCTTGTAGAGTCTGTGTTACTGAAGCAAGAGGTATGAACCCCTTTAGGCAGCAGATATATTATGTTGAAGCTCATTTGTAAAATTCTCTGTCTAAAACCTTACAGTTGGGTGAGAAAGAAGTGGGAAAGCAAAGGATGTTCATCATTTCTGGAGAGGGAAAAAAACCAACATTCTCAGTATCATTATCAAGTGTTCAAAGAGAATTCACCTGCATCCTAAAGAGATGATAAGGCTTTGTGGTGCAGGGGAATGCAATGAGTTAAAGGTTCTATGGGGGTTAGAGGAGAAGCATCGTTGGCTTGTAGAAGATGGAGTAGAGCTCTGCAGCAGCTCTTATTACAAAGTGTACTAGGTCTTTGAGCTAAGATGCCATCTGAAAGAGGCCATCACTTCTAACACCAGAAGAGGGGAAAGGAGCTTAACTCTCAGATAAATTACAGTTAGCAATTAATTTAGATCCAGTGTTTAGTAACATTCAGCTGTATACAGCACAAATGTAAATGAGTACACAAAGCTGATGATGCAAGAGTTGTTTACAAGAGTGAAACTAACTGTCATTTTCACCGTGTTGAGTTTCAGAGTATAGAGTAGAATCATTGAGATTTCAGCCTCCACTTCTCAGCAGATCAGACATTAAATAAAATATATCCATAAGCATATCAATGTTTTTCTTTATCTCCCAGATGAGGGTTAATGGGTAACTGAAGATACCTGATGCTCTTTGTTTCGTTTAGTAACAGACAATTCCAAATAACATAAAATCAAAGTTGTTGGAGAAATCTTAATTAATTTATTTTTAATTTTTTTTCTGTAAAAATCAGTAAATTCAAATCTTGTTCTGAAATGTGCCTATGGGAACCTTCATGATCATTTGAATTACTAACATTCCTATTTTTCATTGGAGTGTAGATCCTGTTCTTTGGCCGCAACATCCAGAAAACACTGCTTTCATGCTTTTTGGTAGTGGGAAAGTAACATAATAAGACTGTTATGCAGCTGTCATGGGAATTGTTTTTGGTTCTAAAAGTATTAGATTCTCTAGAAGAAAATATTAATTTTTCTGTGGAAAGTAAGCATGTTGTCTGGGGACCAGAAATAAGATCTGAAAGCCAAATTTTCCCCTCAGACGGTTTGCATCAATATTTTTCTGTCAGTCCTAATAAAAGCTGAAGACACATCATACTGTGCTCTTATCAACTTTCATTACTGTGATGTCCTGAAAATGCACTTCTTCAGGGTGAAAAATCTATGGGAAGATTGGAGGGGTAGAGAATGCAAGTATGTGGCACAGAACTGGTGGCAGAGACAGGAGACTAGGAGAATGACTAATTGCGTTTACAGCTTGATTCTGTAACAACAAACTCTTGGTGTAAATTGGCTCAAGTAATATACATACATTCTCAGAGTGTTTGATTGCGTCTTTTCTAAGGTAGGAGAATAATGCTGAAATTGTCACTTCACTGTCATGTGCCACTCCTTTCCATGTCTATCAGATTCAGCCTGGTGGAAAGAATGTTATAAGCTCTCCGGGTCCATCACTGCCATTCACTGTGTGTTTCTGCACTGATTGTATTTGGCACAGCTTCCCCTCTAAAGTACATTAGACCCTCAGATCAATGCCTAGACCTTGATTCAGTCCTTTGTTCCTATTAACTCTGATGATGAAGAAAGGAAGAAAGAAAGAACAGAGAGAGAAATAAAGGAAAAGAAAGAATGGATGAAAGAGAGAGAAAGAGCAAGCAAGAAACCAAGACAGTAAGAAAGAAAGGAATATCAAGAAAGCAATCAAGAAAGAAAATGTGAGAAAGCAAGAAGGAAATAAATAAAAGGAGAGAGGAACTAACCATAGAGGGGAAAGTAGTCTCTTGTGACTTGCTTTCAATGCAATTTCTCCAGAAAGTCATTTAGCCCAAAGGGTAGTAGCAGTAAATTCCCACAATGTCCTGATGGATTGGTGTGAATGACTCATATAATGATTTTTTCCATTATGTTTCATGATTTTTACATTGGGCAACCCCAGACTTAACTTTGAAGCAGACCCTAGTTTTCCCAGCCTCTGAATCAGCTTCTGGCAGTGATATATTTTGGTAGAGGCAAGAGAGGTTTTGTTTTTACATTTTTCAGCAATGCAGAACTGGAATCTTTGTACTTTGTAAGTTAGTCATCAGCTACTTAAGCCTCATTTGAATTGTAGGTAAACAGCTCCATCTACCAAACACAGCTTTGTTCCTCTGCTAAGAACTTGGGGCACATATTCTTAAGTGAAATAAAGTTCTTATTGTGTAATGCCAGCCCATTAGGGATTGAGTTTGAGGATCTGTCCTCCCAGCTCTGAAGGCATAAATTGCAATATTGAAGTGAGTTAATGAGAGAAGACTTCTGTCTGTAAGCTACAATGATCTCTCATGCTGTATGAATTGAGGACAAACGGAGGAACTGTGGCACATGCCCCATTGCCAGTTGGACATGCAGTAGGAAAGGGTGGATTTATGACATAGATTAAGCTCCAAGTTTTCCTGATTTCAGTATCTGAGACCATCCTAAAGACTGTCTGGGCGTGAACAGTACGTAGTCAGTGCTTTCTGTCTGTGTGTGTCTTGGTGTCAGGCATAGCAGAGTTGATCGTGTCATTCAGAGCTGTACCTAGGATCTGCTCTAGCAGTGAATTGAATCCACCATGGGGCATTTGATTCTACATACATTGCCATCTTACATAGCTTTTACTTTTTTGACACGGTGCACAACCAAGCCCCAACATTCTCTAACAAAAATAAAGGTTCAGTTTCTCACAGTAATCCAAGAAGCCAGTCCTCATACTTCCAGGGCATGCAGAATTTGAATACCCATTTTCTTTATTAACATGCAACCTGCCATTCCAAGTCAGTTGTAGAGTGACTATAAAGCTAAAACAAAAAGGCTGCTTCTTCATGACACATCCCTGATTCAATTGGTCCTGAAAAAGCAAGAGGTTTCTTTGCCTAAACCTGCCAGTGGAAATCTGACACTGTTTGGTGGTTAGCAATGGAACGCTTTATTAAACTTCAATCATTCTTTGAAACTGAATGGTTTCGATTGCCACACAAAATGAAACTGCAGTGGTTTGCTCAATGGTGGGATGCTGGCTAGACTATTCATTGAAAAATACATTGTAGCCTTAGTAAACATACAGTATTGTTTTTCTAATCAGATATATGGTAGGAGCCTGATTTTCACCTTAAACAAGTACCTGCCTGTCCTAGTGTGTCTTGCATTCAACCAGAACATGAAATTTCCAAAATATTGTAGTGAGCTAAATCTATTGGCTTGCCTAATAAAAAATATTAAAGGAGCACACGAGGAAATTATCTCCTTTGACTGACTCCTCCTTTTTTCCAGTGAAAGATACACAGAGTCTCCTTTGGTAATATATAAGAATTTCTCTTGAAAAGCCTATTGAAAAAGTGCAAAACATTATTTCCAGGGAATCCATTTTACTCCTTGAAGTCACCACGCTTTTTTTCTTTTTTCTTTTTTTTTTTGTTATCTGCCACAACATGACATTAATACCTGTCTGTCAACAGGCACTTCACAGTAAGAAAAAAAATTGATATCCACATACATTGAAAATATTGATTGGTCTGAAAGGTCATCAGACAGAAAACACATAAAATGCTAAATGGCTAAAATAACAATAGGAGCCAGAACTTTGCCAAGAATTTTGGAGACATGTCTGATCATGCATTTGTTAACAGTGCCTATGCAATGTCTCTTGTGTCCAGATGCCTTGGCAAGTGCCTTTCTGAATTCTTGGTAGCATGGGATGCTTGGGCACCTGATAGGAAAAAGTAAGATTCAATAGTTGTCATGTGATGCTACGAAATCCTAAAGCATCTGGAAGCTCTGCTGAGGCTGCTGTGCACTATTTTGTGTTCAGAGAGGCCTGACACCAGGCAACATGGTTTGGACAGCTTCATATGTTCCATTGCCTATATTGTCTGAAGTTTGCTTTGTTGCAATGTGTGACCCTGACATGAGCTTTTTTACATGTCCATGAGACAGAGTGCAGTCTTACAGACATCCACTGGTTTTGCCTATGAATTCACACTGATTGCAGCTTCCTGACCTATTTTCTGCTTCTCAGGCGGTTTTTGAACTATGGTATTGTCTTACAGTTCATCTTTCCACTACTCAGTTTCCTTATTACTCTCTTGAACTATGCTGAGAGCTGGCTTAATCATAATGCAGCTGAGTCCTTCTTTCAGCTGCAGGAGGGCATTAAAGGGCTGAAAGGGAGTAAAATTCCTCCAAGGGAAACCATGCTGATTTATCCATGTCATAATGTGGTCATATGAATGGGGAAACCCCTAACTGACAAAACATTTTGGGATATACATAACAAAGTAAAAGTTTGAAAGAGTTTATCTGCTCTGAGACAGCAAAATTAAGGAGCAATGACCCAAATAGAGCAATGGCATTGTACTGTCATTCATAGTTGGTGCATCAACATCTGTCAAACTTTATTTTTAAATTAGTCCATAACATTTTGGTTCAGATGGAGAACCTTCTTCTGAAACCACTGTGTCAGAAGTGTTTGTCACATTGGGACAAAAGAATATATTTCTGCAGTATGACATGTCTCCAAAACTGACCTAGATATATTCTAGGAAGAAAATAGAATAAGAAAATGAAAGAGTGTGATCTGGAGGTGACTTTCTCAATCTTTTTTACTCAAGATGGTTCTAGTAGGAAACTTTTTCAACAGTAATCTTGAATAAGTACTGAAAATCGTAAAAAACCCCCAACACTTCCAGCTGATCAGGGTTCCCTCATTCTGTGCCATTAAGAGGGGCTTTTTACAGGGTCTTGTAGGTGTAGGATGTGGGGCAATGAGTTCAAACTGAAAGAGTGTAGATTTAGATTAGAAATCAGGAAGAAATGCTTCACTATGAGGGTGGTGAGACACTGGATCAGGTTGCTCAGGGAAGTTGTGGATGCTCCTTCACTGATGTGTTCAAGACTAGGTTGGATGGAGCATTGAGCAACCTCGTCTAGTGTGACATGTCCCTGCCCATGGCAGGGACATCTGTGGAACATAGGTGGAACATAGATCTATGGACATCCATCTATGGAATTAGATTATTTTTAAGGTCTCTTCCAACCCAAACCATTCTATGATTCTATTATTTAAACACAAATTGGATTGAAAAATAAATTAATTCAGAATATTTTATTTCTTTTTTTAAAAAAAGGGAAAAATTCAGGAGGCAGGATCACCCTGGACTATGAACTGCTGTGCTCCTCGCATCCCCAGTTCTAGAATTAGGCTTGTCAGGCATCCCTGCTCCATCACATTAGAGCCATGTCTTGGATTTGGGTGAGGCTTCTCAAGCCCAGACATCTCCAGTGAAACCTTTTGGGCTCAGCCTTTTACTGTGAAATGTTGATTCATCAGTTCAATTCCAATCAGTTGTAATAACTAGCATGATCAGATTTCGGGAGAGGTAGAAGCCCTGCAGGGAGCAAAAAACTTACTTTGTATTTTAAAAATAGTTACACTACCAAATGTTAGTAGGATACTTTTAGAAGGAATTCTTCTGCAACTACACAAAATCATGACTGCAACTAAAGCAGGATGATTGGACTAAACAGAGTTTCATTCTCTGTTCTTGGCAGGTTGTGTGCTGATGGCTATAATTTGTAATTCTGGAGCCAAATCAAGACGACTCATCATGGTACATCTGCTGAGTTTTGAATATGCATGGACTGAGCACGTGTGCTTTCCTGAAAGCTTTTCCTAGAAGCAAAACACATTGCAAAGATTTATACATCTATTTTGTCATCTTTTGACATGCCTGATGAAAATCATTGCAGGAGTTTTGGCTGGGGGGACAGGTATCAGCAGAAAGGAATAAAAAAGGTTAAAAATAAAAATTTCATTATGGATTATTAAGCAACATTTGACAGATATTAATTTCCAGTCCCAAATATATATATTTTTTTTAAATGGCTCACAAATAGTTCTGTTGACTAATTGCATTCTGTATATAAAAGCAATAATAAAAATAGTAGATGACTACAGTTACAAGTTCTTGAATCTTACCATGTGAACCCACTATCCAAATATTTCCTTGTATTTTGTGGGATTTTTGTTATTTCTTTGATTATTTATGGTGGCAGTAGCATTGAAATGACCTAAACAACAGCCAAAGGACTTCTTATGTTTAGCCTAACATCACCTGTTGATTTCCTTTTCTCCATAGTGAGGAAGCTCAGTTAAACATGAGCTGCCTGCTATCTTAGTAGGATTTAGGAAGAGTAATTAGACCTAGCCATGTACTTTCAGATTAAAGAATTTGGTATTTAAAAATACAGATTCAGAAAACAATGCTGTGACAATCTTTTCCAAAAAAAGGTTAACATTTTCCAGAGAAAGGAGATCACAGCTTTTACATAAGTCCACTTGTAATGTCCTGGGGAAGTATTGCCCTGTGATGATAGAGGAGGACTGTATACCTGCTGAATACATAATCTCCTGCAAGGGAATATTGTTCCCTGCAGTTTACATTGTGACTTTCTAAGCCACAGCATAATTCTTTATTGTGCACTTGGAAACGGACCTTGGCTTTGATAAAGGACACACCTGAGATGTTAGTCCAACACATGACCAGGGCAAGCAAAGACCACGAGCACCACTCATCTTTGCCAGACACTGAAAGGGGAAAAGGGACAAGCTAAAGTATTTAGAAGTCAACAGAAAGTGGGCAATTTGTGAATGCTATTGAATCTCCCTCTCCTTCATGTGACGTTAAGAGGGTCACCATCCCAACACTTAGCATAACACACTTCTGTGGCTATTGCTATAAGAATTAAATCAATTTGTCATTTATTTGCCCTCAGATGAAGAATGGTCAAAACCTTCGTGGCCAAGGGATTTCAAAAGCAGCTTTATTAGGACTTCTTCCCTTATCTTTGTATACCAACCACCTTGCAGGGAAAAATGGCTGACTATTAACATTTTCAGCACAAGAAGGAAAAACACTATCCAGATGGGCTCAAATAGATCTTCAAATGTTGGAGATTCCTAGTGCAATTGGAGGGTAATCTACAAAAGTAACACTTGCCCTCAGTCTTGCTTATTTTCTCCCTCATGGTATTCCTTCAACTACAGTAAGATTGCAAAGTATTTATATGACATGGTATAAACTTTTGTGTATAAACTTTTGTGTCCTTCAGCAGCTAGCAGTACTAATCCCAGCACAGGTTTGATTACTTCAGTTTATTTCTCCAGACAAAACATAGTAACAAAATGAATGTACATGTATTTCTATAAATAAAGGCACACATGGAGAAATCTGTTCATATTTGCCATTGTGTAGTAAGGCATTTCTCTCAGTTAGACTTTAGCCATGCTGTGGATGAAGTGGTGGATCTGACAGGAGGCTGTTGTGCATGCTTTTGTGCTGACTGTTCCTCTTGTTTTGGAATATCTCCAGAGTAAACATTGCCAGTGAAATGATTGCTTTGCGGTCTCCTAAGGAAAAGAGCAGAGGAAAGGTGTCTGTTGCTTGCTAAATACCAAGCAGCTAGACACCATTATTTCTTTTTTCCTTCCTTCCTCTCATCTATTCTCTTATTGGGTAAAGGAAACTTGCCTTCATTGAGTGCTTCAGTCTTTCATTTGCTAGGTTGCACTACATTGGGTCATACTGCATTCATTTCAAGCCTTTAATGGCAAGGTTTTCTTCGGGGATAGGTGGTGGCTTCTGCCCATCTGGATAATTCCTCATTTATTTCCTTTTCCCATTTTTTCTTGCATTGCATGGCACACCTGTTTCTTTGCATTTCTTTGTATTTTTGACTCTGTTTTCAGAGATAGAAGGCTGTAATTCATTTCTGAGTATCAGAAATTTAAAAGGCTGGCTGGAGCCATCCTGGTTGCTTGAGGTGCCATGTCAACATAGTACACTGTCATAATTCACAACAACAAAGTTGAGTGCTGTTTTCTTTCACATGGACACCACTGAGAAGTTATAGTCACAGTTTTGGCTTAAGCAAGTGTCGAGCAGTTGGTCATCTACAAGGACCAGAGAACCTGCTCACACTGTATTTATGGTTGTCTCAGAAAGTTTACAGGAGGCCTGAGGCAATGCTCTATGAAAGCCAAACAGTGCATTCCTTCACACGGGGCACAACATGAAGTCTAGTTTCATGTGAGGAGTTATGAACGGACAGTGACAGTTGTTAACACTGTAGTGAGAGGAACACTCATGACAGTGCCCCTTGCTGTGTTGGGGGGGCTAACACCTGTCTCAGTGGCCTAACACCTGCTCCAGTAAGATTCAGTGCACTGGCATTTCACAGAAAAAAGTCTTTCCTGAGGACTCTGTGCAGCCCACTGCAGAAAAATGAGGCCAGCAGTCCTCAAGCAGGGTCTGAACCAATCTCTGGGCTCTTCAGTCTTGAAGGAATAGCTTGGAGGTCCAAGGTTAGCCACGACAAAGGATTCCTACACTGATTTAATATTCTGCAACTCATTGGGATTACTTCACAGGTATATTATTGTGTAGAATTGATGGTTATGCAGAAATGACCAGGCACTTTGGCCCCTGGAAACTGAGAACAATTTAGCTACATTAGCTTGTTACTTTCCCTTCTATAAATAACTCTGCCATGATGACACTAAAGATCACTCATCTGCAAAGCAAATCAACACTTCTGTAAAAATGTTTGCAAAGAACTCATTCCTTTCTTCTCTGTCTTGAAATTCAGAATTTCAATGTCAATTTTCTTCTGAATGCTTCCACACTCAGATGGAAGACAAATTTTGATGTAGTAAAAATCATATCTCCTATTTACAGGCTTTCTGTGGTGCCCTAAAATATCATGTCATCCTTCAGGTTGGTACATGCTGTATTAAAACAAAAATACTTAATTAGCAGAAGGATGTGACCCATTAAATATCACAGTTCAGTATGTGAAGGTTACAGATTTCACTCACATTATCTCCTTGCTGTTGCAAAGCAGGTTTGGGGCAGACTGAATTTACAAAAAAACTCTGAAGCTCTCTGTAGAAAATGCGTTTTCCAAGAAAGTAATCCTTTAAAAAGTTGGGGTTGCCTCAATTTTATCATGGAGTACTGCCATCTCGTGGTTCTTTCTGCTACAGCTTGAAGGGAAGTGGCAGCAAAATGCCGATGGGAACAGTCTGTCCCAGGCAGCAATTGTTGGTGCTGTTAAGTTGTGATCCTATCGCCTACCTGAATGCATGAACAGACTGTACTTAATTCACCTGCCAAAGCCTATGGGAAGACACTTCAGAGAAGAATGGAAACACAAAGGCTTAGAAAGGAACTTTCAAAGAGAAGCAGCTTGCCCTCCAAAGGCAACACCAGTTATGTTTTCAGACAGAAAACTAATGATAACAATGAACTGTTATCTTCACCTGAAAAAAACAAATAGCAGTTAAAGGTAAGTATGGAGGGAATGGAGGCACTGTTATATGTACTAAACCAAAGTAAGAACTGCTAGAGTAAGTGCCTGGTGAATAGCATGAAGTGGCTGACCATTAGCATAATATTCTCCCTCTTACCCAAAGTTCTATAGTTGTAAATGTGTGGTCCCCAAAGACTTCATTGTTAAGTACTTTTAAACTGTAAAATGCTCAAAGCAAACTATTGGAGGATGTAATGGAATTTAAACTGTAAGAAATTATTCATAGGCATAGGAAACTAACAGAGTAAGACCAGGGCTGTAATTCAATAGATTTATGAATCACCTATTGAAATCAATTGGACAATGCACTTGCTCAAAATTATACATGTGCTTACATACCTCTCTGAGTCAATGCTGTATTGCAAAGAATACATTACCCTGCAAGACAACTGACGTATCAAGGAAGATGTATGTTTAAGATCGAGACATCTTGATTGCTTTGTGTTAAGATGCTGAAGATGCTGTTGAATAATACACAAATAATCCATTCAAAATCTTCTCATCTTCCAAGTTGGTCTTCTAGTTGCTGAAAAAAGACTGTTGCTGTGTAAATATCATTGAAGACTAAGACCTGATCTGTTAACAGATATGATGGGTAAACTTATGCCCATGCCTGACTGGTGACCCTGGGGAATGTTCCACTAGTGCTTGCTTTTGGGCTATTGAGCTGAATTTTGTTTGTTAGCATCAAAGAATGGAAAGTCATTGTGAGTACATTGCAATGCTTCCACCAGAACTAAACACTGATTTTTTAATAGAATTCCAGACTCAGATAATCATTTTGACTGGAGGAGACTTTTCAGATGATCAAGTCCATCATCAACCCAGCACGACCAAGTTACCACTAAACCATGTCCCTCAGCACCACATCTATACATCTTTTAAACACCTCCAGGGACAGTGACTCCACCACTTCCCTGGGCAGCGTGTTCCAGTGTTTGACAATCCTTTTGGGGAAGATATATCCAACCTAAACCTCTCCTGGAACAGCCTGAGACCATTTCCTCTTGTACTATCCCTTGCTACACAGGAGTACAGACTGACACACACCTCACTACAACCTCCTTTCAGATAGTTGTTAAGAAAGACAAGGTCTCCCCTGAGCCTCTTTTTTTTTTTTTTTTCCAGGCTAAACAACCCCAGTTCCCTCAGGTAGTCCTCGTAACACTTGTGCTCTAGACCCTTCACCAGCTTCATTGCTCTTCTTTAGACAGGCTCCAGCGCCATAATGTCCTTCCTGTAGTGAAGGGCCCAAAACAATCCAGCATTTGAGGTACAGCCTCACTAGTGCTGAGTACAGGGGCAGGATCACTGCCCTAGTCCTGCTGGTCACACCGTTTCTGACACAGGCCAGGATGCCATTGGGTTCTTGGCCACCTGGGCACACTGCTGGCTCATGTTCAGCCAGATGTCCACCAGTACCCATAGGTCTCTTTCTGCCAGGCAGCTTTCCGGCCGCACTTCTACAAGCCTGTAGCATTGCCTGGGGTTGTTGTAACCTAAATGCAGGACCTGCCACTTGGCCTTGTTGAACCTCATATAACTGGCCTTGGTCCATCAATCCAATCTGTCCTCCTCCCTTTATAGAGCCTCCATACCTTCAAGCAGATCTACACTCCTGCCTAACTTGGTGTTTTCTGCAAACTTATTGAGCATGCATTCAAGTGTGCATCCAGAACATTGATAAATATTTAAGAGAACTGTCCCCTATACTGAGCCCTGGGGAACACCACTTGTGAGCAGGTGCTAGCTGGATTTATCTCCACTCACTGCAGCTCTTTGAGCCTGGCCATCCAGACAGCTTTTTACCCAGCGAAGCGTATACCCACTCAAGCCATGAGCAGCCAATTTGTTCAGGAGAATGCTGTGGGAAACAGTGTCAAAACCTTTACTGAAGTCTGGGTAGACAATATCCACAGCTTTTCCCTCATCCACTAAGCAGGTCAGCTTCTCATAGAAGGAGATCAGTTTAGTCAAGTTGGACTTGTCTTTCATAAACCCATCTTGACTAGGCCTGATCACCTGGTTGCCCTGGATGCAGCACAGGATGGCACTGATGATGATCTGCTCCATAACCTTCCCCAGCATCAAGGTCAGACTGACAGGCCTATAGTTTCCTGGATCCTCCTTCCAGCTCTTCCTATAGATGTGTGTCACATTGCTAACCTCCAGTCAACTGGGACCTCCCTGGTTAGCCAGCACTGCTGGTAAATGATGGAAAGTGTTTTTATTATGCACTCCTATGAAGGTGAAACATAGGTGATTTCAATTAATGACCATTATTATGGGTGATATAAAACTTAGAGTTTGCAATTCATGGAGAAAAAGAAAATCTTTCTGTCTTATGCTTCCTTTTTCAGTTGGTGGAGAAGGCTTTGAAGCTTAATGGCAATATAGTGGTAAAAAAGTTCCTGAAATCTCAGTTTGATCTAATGGTTGTGGGGTTTTTTTTCCTTTTTATTTATTGATCATTTGACTGGACATTTATGGCCTTTCATATAGCAAAGCTGCTTTCTGAACCAACTAGCCATCATTGCACTGAACACTTTTTTTTGCTCCAGGTGCAAAGTGAAATGTAAGTACTAAGTACTGAGTATCTCTTAGCAAACAGATTCTGAGTTTATCAAGTCTTTTGTGCTCACATGCAGAGTTTTTTCAGTTTCTTACCATTATATAACATTTCTCTTGACAATTTACAGGTTATGTATATGCTTTCCTCTGGCCCTGAGGAAGAGAATACTCAGTGTAGAGAAGACATGCCAGTGATTTCATGTTGAGGGCAATACCAGATGTCAGGTTACTCTAGAGTTGGGCATTCCCCCTTTTCTCTCCTACATACTTTATTCACCTCACAGTGTTCCTTTTTTGGAAACTAGGTGGGTGCCCAGAAGTGTGGATGGACTTTTCAGCTCTGTGGAAATAGATCAGGGTTCCATTTTTTACCACAGCTGTTGACTTTATGAACCATCTACTCCAGCCATGGGTCAACTGTCAGGTACAATGAATAAGAATTACTCATCCTTTTACATCATAAAAGAATGCAGCATCACATAATTATCTCTTAGGTTGTTCTCACTGAAAAAACCTAGAGATACGACCAAGAATTGAGTCCACACATGCTGATGTTTAAAAGAACATCAGAAAGAGGCAATAATTGCCCCCAGAATTGTTCCTGTGAAACAGAAACACTCCACAAAGATGTGGAGTAGCATACTGTAGCTCTTGGCTGCTTTTATATGAGCATTTAAATGAGCTGATTCTGCAAAAACTTCAGCCTTAGTAACTCTTGTGTACATGGCATTCTTCAAAGCACGTCTCTGAGGCTTTTTCATTGTTTTTACTGAAAAGTATTCCAACAAAAAACAATAACCAAACATAGGGGTTATGCAGAGCATAAGCATCTTGAGTTTGTACAAGTGACACTTTTCAGAGCCTCTGGATGGATGTTTTGAAAGCATTGTTGTTTGACAAAATTGTTGCATCAGGACTCAAGCCTTGTGAATGGATGTTGCATTTTCCTATTGAAGCTGTTCATCACAACAGTCCCTTCCCTTCCCTTGGCAGGCAGGTGATGCCACATTGTTACAGAGCTCTACTACTTCAGATTGCAAAAGAGCCCACATCCAGGGAGTGGCTGGGGAATAAGTGAAATGAACCACGGACCACAACAAAGCTCTTCCTGTCATTCAAGGTTCACTTGCCAAATGCAGGAGATAAAAATTTGAGAGGGAGATGAAAAAATATTGTCTTAAGGAAAAAACACACTGACCATTGCAAGAAATCTTGTTTAGAGTTGTACAAATAAAGGTTAATTCCAGTGAGAATAGCTGCTACTAGTGTTTATGATGACTGGAATTTATATGGACTACTGCATTCGGTCACACTTCAATGAAATGAATAACAATAGTTACTTTCTCTGTTGTGTGTTGAAAAGGGAATGCTTTGTCCTCACCTAATTTTTGTATGTTCTATAGTTCTTGCCTTATGCTTTGCTGGAGAGATGAAATGATTTATTTCCAAGACATACCTTGCCAAGATTTAGAGAGACAAAAGAAACTGAGCTAATTATAAGGGCTTTGAAGATAAAAATAATTCATCAGATTGTATGCTGTGATATTGGGGAGTAATGGCAAGCTGGAAATATCCAGCAAAATCTTGAGGCTGTTGGAAATTTGATACCTCACTCTGAATTCTGCTAGTGGCCTCAGCTCATCATAAGCATCATTTATGTGCTCCAGATTTCACCATGCCTCACACAGTTCTTGAAGTAAGGATGGAAACCCAACTCTCATGTTTTGAATCCATCTGCAATCCAACCATTCATTCAATTCTGCCTTTTTCAGCTCCAGAAAATATTCTTATTATCTTATCCAATAAAAACTGTTCAACACATGCTTTTGATGTATTTATGTAGGAAGCTGCCAGATAATCTCACTATATTCCATAGACTTTGTGATAAAGCACTCTGACTCGTGTCTTCTCAGTGACATTTTTCACAGGTTCAGCTCACTGTGAGTACATTCTCCTGGATAAGTTTAGCCAACATTTGTCAAGTGTAGCTACTGAAAGTAGAGCTGTCTTAGGCAGAAGTGGTGTGATGTCAGAGAATGTTGCATGGCTCCAGTTTACACTGAAGTTAGTAAAAGAAACACTTGTTCAGTGCTTCTGAAGTAGACTGAATGCATCTTTTCAGGACAGGCCAGAAAATACTGGCCTAGTTGGTTAAAACAGGAATGGAAGGAAACCTGAAGGATATGTACCCTTAGACTAACTGATGTCTGTTTTATGTACATTCTGACAGCAAACTGCTTTCAGCATATGAGGAGGAAAATGCATGTGTTCTTCAGTTCTAAAACTTAGGAAGATATTTGGACAATGATTATTGCAGATTTTATGTCTTATAAAAGACCAGTGTGAAATATATGCTGTATAAATCAGGAGAAATATATATAAATTTATATACTCTTTTCCCAAGTAAGAGGTGATAGGATGAGAGAGAACAGCCCCAGGTTGCACCACGAGATATTTAGATTGGATATAAAGAAAAATTTCATTATTAAAAGGGTTATCAAGCACTGGAACAGGCTGCCCAGGAAAGTGGTTGAGTCACCATCCCTGGAATTATTTAAAAGATGTGCATACATGGCATTTAGAGACATGGTTTAGCATTAGGTTGGACTCAGAGATCTTAAAGGTCTTTTCCAACCTGAAGAATTCTATGAATTCTACACACAGGTATACGGATATATACAAGTGTTATCTTTTTTTTTTTACTGGTTGCATCTCTGAAACAGTAACTGTAAAATTATGAAATATTGTAGTATCTGATACAGAGAGCTTGAACTCTAAAAGCTGATACAGATGGGCTAAATGAATCTCTCATTGTAAATAGATTATTAGACATGACTGTACTTTGCCTACCTTTATAATATTGCAAGAAGTAAATTGTTCAATGAAATACATGGGACATGTTGATAAAAAATTAAAAGTCAGAGCTTCAGGGTTTTATAAAAGTAATTCCAGGAACCTGTTTTGTCCCTCTCTTTTTATCTTTATCCGAGAGGATGTGAGGTAGCACTTAGCATCAGAAAAGATACTTATTTCCTTTGAGATATTAAAAAAGGCCTCTAAGGAAAACCAAGAACACAATGGTTTAATTGAGACCATTCTTTCTTGAAAAGGAGTATTCCATCAGAGAAGAGAGCATCCTGAAAATATCAGGTTTGAAACTACCTGAGGAATATGAACTTAGACAAGTCCCAGTGTTCTGAAGGAATCAGCTGGTGTAGTTGCCAACACTCTCCATCATATCTGAAAAGTCATGTCAGTCAGGCAAAGTTCCCAGTGACTGGAGAAAAGGGAGCATCACACTCATTTTTAAAAAGGGTAGAAAGGAGGATGACCCTGGGAACTACTGACCAGTCAGCTTCACCTCCATGCCTTGCAAGATCATGGAGTAGATCCTTCTGAAAGATGTTTTGAAACATGGTAGACAGGGAAGTGATTAGAGACAGCCAGCATGGCTTCACCAAAGGCAAATCCTGACTAATCTTGTGGACTTCTACAATAGAGTGACTGTACCAGCGGCCAATGGAAGAGCAACTGATGTCGTCTATCTGACTTCTGTAAGGCCTTTGACACAGTCATCCACAACATTCTTATCTATAAATTGGAGAGAAATGGATTTGATTGATGGGTGGTTAGATGGATAAGGAATTGGCTGGATGGCCACACCCAAGGAGTTGCAGTTAATGTCTCAACATCCATGTGGAAACCAGTAAAAATGGTGTCCTTCAAGGATCGATACTGGGACCAATACTGTTTATTATCTTCGTCAATGACAGCAACAGTGGGATTGAGTGCACCCTCAGTACATTTGCAAATTGTACCAAGCTGAGTAGTGTAGTTCATGCACTTCAGGAATGAGATGCCAGCCAGAGGGACCTTGATAAGCTTGAAGGGTGAGCCCATGTGTATGTCATGAAGTCCAACAAATCCAAGAGTAAAACCTGCACACAGGGGAGGGCAATCCCCCATATCAGTACAGACTGGAGGGCAAATGGACTGAGAGCAGATCTGCAGAGAAGGACTGTGTGATACTTTTGGACATGAGCCAGCAACAAGCACTTGCAGCCCAGAAAGCCAGTTGAATCCTGGGCTACATCAAAGGAAACATGTCCAGCAGATCAAGGGAGGTGATTCTTCCCTCTACACTGCTCTGTGAGATCCTACCTAGAGTACTGCATGCAGCTCTGCAGTCCCTAGCACAAGAAAGACATGGCTGTGTTACAGCAGGATCAGATGAAGACCATGAAAATGATCAGAAGGCTGGAACACCCCTCTTGTGAAGAAAGGCTGAGAAAATTGGGGTTGTTCAGCCTGTAGAAGAGAATGGTCTGGAAAGAACCTGTTGCAGCTTTTGAATATATGAAGGGGGCTTATAAGAAGGACAGAGACTTTTTACTAGGGTCTGTAGCAAGAGGCCAATATCCGATGATTTTAAAACGAAAAAGGGTAGATTTAGATCAGATATAAGGAAGAGTATTTTTGCAATTAGGGGGCACAAGACAGTGGAACAGGTTGACCAGAGAAGTTGTGAATGCCCCGTTATTGGAAATGTTCGAGGTCACTTTGGAAGGGGCTTTGAGCAGCCTAATCTAGTGAAACACACCCCTGCCCACAGCAGGGTTGTAGAGAGAGCAAAGTTAATCACAAAAGTCCTAGTCACCTACACCATGTAGCTGCATGCCTGGAAGCACGAAACTCAGCACTGGATGAGATGACAAGCACTGGGCGAGGTGGTAAGCACTGGGGGAGGTGGCAACCGTCTCTAGATCCGTATCTGGTGTTATCTGGATGCCTGGAGGAGTGTGAAATTGAGTGGAGGACCCGTGGTCCCAGTCCCCCATTTTTCCGCCCTAAAACAAAGGAGCCATTACCTCCACCATGCAGGTGTAAATTAATGGACTTTGTGACATTAACATAAGTGATAAGATTGTCTATAGTCATCCCCACCCACACGTATACCCTGGTGATGTAATATAAAATTTGGGTATAAATATCACCCCAATCTCGACCCAAAAATCGGGACAGGTCTTGGAACCATACCGATGACTGGACGAATTGACGAATTCACCCTCTCCATCCCCCCCACTCGGGATGCCTTATGGGTGAGACTATTTACTCAGCTCATGCTGAGTTATATACCTTTTCCTCCCCAGGTGTATTTCACATTTCTCCTCAGGTGCATTTCTATGCTTCCCTGAGTGTATTCTCTTTTTTTCTTCCTTTTCATCACAACTGTACTGTCTTTTGCTCCACTGTATGTCTGTTCAACGGGCTTGTCTATCAGCCAGGTGGCCAGGCTTACAGCGGGCAAGTGTTTGTTGTTAGTGTGTGTGTGTGACGGTTTTTAGTGTGTTGTTGTCATAATATTAGTTATACAAACCTTAGTGTACCTGCAGCTCTTAATTTATCACTGGCAATCCAAAAGAACCTGCAAATGTTGCTGTAAATAAACAATTATTATTTGTTCCCCGATTTGCATCTGTTGCATATTCGGTGCCAGCCTCACAAGACCAGATTTATTCCCCTGTTTTCGCAATAAGGATGTTTGGACTAGATCTTTAAAGGCCCCTTCTGCCCCAAACCGTGCTATGGTTCTATGATCTAATGTTTTTCCAAAAAGCACATCTCTTTAATACTATTCAAGTTTTATCTTAATGTTTATTACAAACTTGTGGTAGCATTCTCTGGTGCTACCTTAGAAATATTTTCTGTGTGTTTCTTAAGCTTAATATTTAATTTATATTATTGCAAACAAATCTGAATACAAATAATGAGGTAAAGTTAGAAAAGCTAATATTTGCAAATTACATGAGACTTTTCTGTCTTTCTGAATTTCCTTCAGTGCAAAACAGATTTAAGAAGCTTTATTACACTATTTTCTGCACCATTTAATGGCACTTCAACAGAGGTAAAACAGAAAGCACAGGCAAATGATGGATAATTATTAAAATCTATGTATATATCTTTGTATATATTGTGTATATACATTTACACACATATATTCATTCACACAGAGGCATGTTATAAACACACATGCATGCACATATATGAACTGTAACATTTTCCAAGAAAATAAGATTATGATGTGCCTCAGTTTTCAAGAGAAACTGGTGCTTTCTTGCCTTTGAAAATTTCAGTGACATACCTGACACCAATACACTCACTTTTTCTGACATGTTTCTTGGGGGCTGTAGAGAAAGACCTGAGATCTGTGAGTCTGCTGACCTTCCCACAGCTGTACAAGGCAGGAGGTTCCCCCAGCTGTACCATTGTAGAGGTGCTGTATTACATCTGCTTCACAACAGGAAAGCCAAGCTCCTTTGGAAAAGGGCAAGCTTGGTACTGGAAGCAATCTGCAGACGTTAAAACAGGAGGCAGCCTGGGATACCATCCCTGTGGAAGATTACAGTATGTTAGACATATGGGATGCTCTGCTAATGTGACTTCTGATATTTTACTGAGAACTATTCAGAGCTGCCAGGGCTTTCTCCACATGGTATTGCATTGTACCTTTGAGATAAAACTGGCAGCGTAACTTAGCTAGTGTCTCCAGGAATTTTCTTATCTTTGGTAAGCTTTCTCCCTGTTTCCCTGTCTGCACCCTTACTAAATATTTGATCCTGAATATGTCACTGGCTGTCTCTACAGCCAGTGTATTATGTATTTATGCTGCT
Source organism: Eurystomus glaucurus suahelicus (assembly GCA_032159205.1). Classification (NCBI taxonomy): domain Eukaryota; kingdom Metazoa; phylum Chordata; class Aves; order Coraciiformes; family Coraciidae; genus Eurystomus; species Eurystomus glaucurus. The sequence continues at coordinate 60,942 of JAVFHW010067856.1, read as the reverse complement.
CTAATCTTGCTTTTCTCAAGTCCATTGTTTTACATGCTCATGGAAGGGCTGAAGGGCAAGAGTGTACTAAAGCAAATGACTACTCTGAAATTCAGGACTAGATGCAGAGTTTTGACTTAGAAAAATGCACATCTATTCAGAGGAACTGAGTATGTCTGCTAAAATTAGAGGCAAGTAGAAGAAACATATTCAGATGAAGAGTTGATACTGCTTCTGTTACCTCCACAATATTCTGTAGTTTCTTTCACATGAGCATTCTTCAAGAAAGGCCCCACATACCATTGTTTGTTTCCTTAGAGTGGAATTGTAATTTACTGTCAGGTTATGTGAGGAAGGAGTGAACCATTAATGGCTAATTATGTTAGCCATACATTGAAATAATATTGGAACACATTGCTCAGTGCTGTGGGAGGGATGGGAGGAGGAAAGAGAAATTCTGTAGAGCTAAGAAAACCAGAAACATGCTTCCAGTAAAAAGTTCTTACTAGCTTTGTTCCTCTAACTTCTCCCTGATTACTCCAGGAACCTGCTTCCCAAAGATACGTTTTTCCTTGGATATTTATGTTTTCAAAACCCCAGCTCAACATGTATTTCAAATTACTTAGATTACAAGACTTCAGGGCAGAGGACATTTTACCTGTCATAGACGAACCTGTTGGCATAACATCATGGATGTTTGGGAAGCTCTGACTCACTCTGCAGAGGATAATGAGTGGGACTTGGATTGAGACCAGGAGCCTTTCACTGAAAAGAGTTTCCACTCAATCTGCAGTGTGGACCACTTATGAAAAGTGATCTATGTCTCGCTGGCTTCTGAAAGCCAATCTGCCCCTGGTGGAAAGGCATGGTTTCGTTTTCTATCACTTTCTCCATGTTCTCAGGTGAGACCAAATCTGTCTTGATCATTGGAGATATTACATGCAAAATACATTTTTATGTTTTGACTGTGTAGATCAATGCTCTTCTTGAAAGTAGCATGGTGTTCCTATGATGCCTTCAATAGGATTTTCCTCTCCTTGTTTGCTGCTTGCTTCCTCTTCCCCCACAGAAAGTGCTTCTTGATTTGACTTCTCCTATTGGTAATGTCTCTTCTACATTTGCAGTGACCTAGGGCAACACATACAATTTCATTGGTTTCATTCAGCATGAGTAAGAGTGGCTGACAGTTTGAATAAGCTCCCTGCGTAGCAAACAGCCAGGAATATCTTAATTAAGAAATTAGGTCTGAACAGCTGCAAGCACAGTAATAGAGCAGATCCTATCTCTCTCTCTTTGGTCCACCACCACAGTATCTACATTGTCTGGAAACCACTCACAGTCAAGGAGTCTGAGAAAAATTTGCTTCACCCACTGTCAGTGCTGCAGCCAACCGGTGCAGCATAATCAGCTGTTGCTGAGTGCAAAACAGCAACCAGCTCCAACCTGTTCTGCAAAGTTGCTTCCCCACACCACTGTTGTCATGATAGGTGCTCTTGCTCCTTCTTCTCACTCAAAAATAGCCATCTTTTCCCCTTCAGCTACCTCCAGTGCTTCTAAAGGATCCTAGGTTTTTCATGTTTCACAAAACAGGTATCCTAAAAAATAAATACTTTGCCATCTGTAATTTTACCTATATCTCCTCACCGACACTGCAAGTTGCAGAGTAAATTCATCACAGAAATGCTCTCAAGTACCTGTGATGGTGTTACAATGAGGAATGTTTATAAAAGAAGAAGGAATAAATAACAAGACTGGTATACCTTGCAGAAATTATTTTTAACAGATGTGTAGCCCCACCTAATGAGAAAGAAAAAGTAACTGCTAGGAATATTGGCTGTATGCAAAGCAACACTGAGAGTGTTACAAGCAACATATTCTAGGCAGGGGAAACTTGGTTTGATGCTGTGTGAAGGAAGGGAAACAAGTTGCATTTTTATTCCACTAACAAAGTGTGGGGGGAATGGAAGGTGAATTTCAACAGGAGTGTCTACAAGACACTGAGTAAGGAAGGTTATGGAAAGGAAAGATTTAAATTGCAAATGAGACATGATTCTAACCTTTAGAGCAAAAATAAAAGAGGTTTTTGTTGTAGTCTTTGAAAAGCAGGGCAGTACTAGAGATACTTTCCAGTGAAAAAATTAAATCTTAGGTGAATGAAGACTGAAAACTAAAACCAGGATAACTGAAAATAGTATGTGATAGGGAAGGGAAAATATATTTGGACAATGGAGAAAGACAGACAAATTGAGAATAGACAGAAAGGACATATTAAAAAGTCATAATATTTATTTAATTAACACTGAAAATGTATTCATTATGCTCTCACCTGACGAGTCATAACAACTTTCCATTAACTAAAAAGCAGTGACTGAAACAAAACCAGAAAACAACCTAGACATATTGTTTCACATAGAGAAACTCCAAAAATCTGTGATGATATGGACCTCAAGATTTCTTTTGTTTATTTGGCAGTATACTGCACTAAAATCAACAGAGATCACTAAAATCAGATTGCTACAACTACTTTGACTGGGAAACTCAATGTTTATGCAAATAGAAAAACAATGAGAGTTCCTTCTATTTAAAATTTAATTAGAATTGTGCTTGGACAACAACAGTGAGTTAAGTTAGTGCTTTTACAGAAATTACAATTCTTGATCTATATGTTACCACCTCTAAGCTGAGATGGAGAAAATTTATTACTTATCTCCTGTGTTGATATTGCCATATGAAATGAATGTCCTTGTACTATGAAACCAGTAATGTTTCAAACATAAGCTCTTATCATTTGTGTTTGAAAAAGATGAATTTTGGATAATTTTTCCCTAGAAAAACAGAGACAATTGGGAAGAGAAAACAAACAAATCAAGTCTGACAAGTTATGCAATGCAGACTCCCTTAGGTGTCGATAAACACAGCAAAGACAGGGAGGGTTTTTTGGACTGGAAGTAAAAAGAACAAAGCAGAATATTGCATCTTTACAAGAAGCGTCTCATAATGAAGAAACTCTAAATTAAATGAGATGTTTCCCCCAATGAGCCCCAGTAACCAAAGCAAACAAAAGAATAATAATGAGCCTCAGAAATATTACCCATGAAAGAGAATCAGGTAGTTTATTTGATGAAAACTGAAAATCACCCCAAATCAAACAAGCCTCTGCACATCATACCGTGCTGAGCTTTCACATTCTTGGCTGCAGGCACATTTCAAATGTAACCTGGTTTGACAAGTTGCACTGGAAGAATGACAGGACTAGAAAATCTACCTCTTTCAAACTGCACAACTGCAACATATATCAACTTTTTGTACTGATTTATTAATGTTTTTCTTTTGGTATACTCAATACTGAGGTCCTTTCAACCGTGTCTGAACATCCTTCCCCAAAACTGTTTATCCCAAAAGTGAGTGAAGAATGATGAATACTAAAAAGTAAGAAAAAACTTAACCTGGGCATCAGAATCCAAAATCTACTTTGAAGGCTGTACTTGAGTAGAGGGCTGTCAAAATATATTCTGCCTTTATCATACTCTGTGCACCCAGGTGTATTCAACAAAATTGCATAGAATGTCTATAACATAGTTTGGTCCATTAACTTCTACCATTAACTAACCTCTGTTAGTTCTGGGTGTAATAAGGTTAGAGTGGATTTAATCCTCTGCCAGTGTATTCACAGAATCACATAATTCCTTTTATATTCCAGGCTACAGTCATACAACACCCTGTGCAGTCAAGGATAACCTTCTAACTGCCTGGCAGAGATTTTCCAAGAAGTTCCAATTAATGGAATATTTTGATTATGTGAATGAGGCTAATTATACAAAAGCAATACTGTGAAATACTGATGAATTATGGCCAGAGCAACAGAAACTTTTAAAATAGACTTAGTTTCCTTTAACTACCACTTCTGTTTACGTGGGAGAGACCATTTTGCTAAGGGTTGGCATACAGATATTGCTTTCCCCTTATCTTACTCTCAACATGTTAATACTGGGCTTGTTCTGATTACCTTTGCAATTACTGGGAAACTTCCTGGCAAGAGCATCATGAGATGCATCAGGTCAGTAATGCCTGTTTAAGGTATTCTAGGAAGTGTGTACAAATCAGAAAATAAATGCATTGCACCAATTAGAGTTCAGGCTGTGCTTTGTCAAAACAAATATTCCAGGGTTTCATCTGTCCTCTAGCATCAAAGTGAGTGGGCTCATGATGGTAATGAACAGCAGGTTTTAGCTCTGCTCTTCCTCATGGAAAAGGATATACATTTAGTGCAGATTTGTGTAATATTTTACTGGGAAAATATATAAGCAATGCATATTAGCCCATGTTTTTATGTTTAGAAATTTATTGTCAGCATAGTCACATGGTCTGGTGGAGTCCAGTAGTTCAGGACTAGACTTGACATAGACACGTAGCATTGCAGTTTGAAACTGCAATGTAAGAAGTCCCCAGACTCTGGGAACTTAATCTCTAGGCAAACTCCTGCTTAACACTACAATTTCAAAATGTATGTTGTACTTCTGTGTAAGCCCAGTGCTGTTCTTGTTTTACATAGGCTAAGCAACTGTTTCATTAAACCCTCAAAACCAATCACAGAAGTACCTGAATCAACATTTTAGGGCATTATCTGTTGAAACAGTTATTGGAATAAAGAATGAAGGAGCTATGGTCATTTAACCTAGAGAAAAGGAGGCTCAGAGAAGACCTTCTTACTCTCTACAACTACCTGAAAGGAGGTTGTAGTGAGGTGGAGGTCTGTCTCTTCTCCCAAGTAGCAAGTGACAGGACAAGAAGAAATGGCCTCGAGTTTCAGCAAGGACAGTTTAGATTAGATACTTGGAAAAATATCTTTACTGAAAGGGTTGTGAAGCACTGGAACAGGCTGTCCAGTGAAGTGGCTGAGTCACCATCCCTGGACGTATTTAAAAGACATGTATACGTGGCACTCAGGGACACAGTTTACTGGAGGATGTGGCAGTGTTAGGTTTGTGGTTGTACTCAATGACATTAAAGATCTTTTCCAGCCAAAATGATTCTGTGATTCTACCATTAGATAGTTTCTACAGTTTGGGGGGAGTGAGGAGACGTATGCTAGAATGGAAGAGACTGTACTGACCTTGGATCTCCTGTGTTGTAGGTGAGCAATGTTGTGACAAGAGATCAACCTAATCCCATCTCTTTGAAAGATGCAGTGATACCGCAAAGAAAATGGTCAGTAAAACTGAAGCAGCCCGGAGTAAGAAGCTGATGACTGAGGGAATGGTGAGATATCAGATAGGTTCCTAGCTTCCATGGTTCCTCTCGGCTTTATTCATTGCCCACAATTTTGGCTCCCTCTTTAGTGTACCGTCACATCTTGGACTCCATTTGAAGTCATTAACTCTTCAGAGTTTATAGGAAGACTGTGCACCTCACAGTCCTGTCATGAAGGTAATACACTAAAGATTAGGTATTTTAGCATCTGAATTTTTGATCATTAAATCTCTTAGCAGAAACATTTTAAACTTTGTTGTCCAGCACATGTAATTGTGTATCAAGCCACTGTGTCTACTAGTCATGTCCATATGAAAATTGTTGTCCTGCACACTGCACTTGACAAATTGAGAAAAAAAAATATATTTTATTTACTTGTGCAGAGGAAGAGTTTCAGAGACCCATGACTCCAGTCAAATCATGGATAATTTCACCACAATACCTCAAATTTCTTCAATTACTACCTAACTTCTTTTCAGTGAATGTGAAATATTTAAGTTAAATTTTGCTTTCATGTTTTAGCACCAGAAACGTTGAGGAAAAATGTTAATCTGATGGAGCAGATTAAGCAAGCAAAAGAACCAAGAAACGTTTGGGAAAATACAGTACTTAGAAAAAATTATTTTGAAAGGGTATGTCAAGAAAAAAAGACTGGAAATCCTTCTGTAATGCCAGTTTTAGGACTTTTTGTGCTTTCTGCTTGCTGTTACGACACTCACTTTGTAGAATAGTACAATGTAATATAAGAAAAATGGGTTTCTTTGAAGAGACAGACAATGGTATATGAATTGCTACCAAAAATGAAAGAGAAAATAAGGAAAGAAAGAAAACAGATTCATTTTTGGCCTGAGAAGGTTTTTTTGAAATATACATTTCTGTAAAGCTAGCAAGACTAGTAGGTGCCATGTTATAATTGCAAGGGGCCCTACAGGCACAAGCTCAAGCCAGGACTTACTCCCATTAATCACGGAAGATGTAAGAGGCCAAATGCAGAGTATAATTAAGGCAGGCTATTGCAGAAGAGGAAACAGGTCACACAATAGGAAGATGTTCCTTTCCCCTCCCTACCTCTTGGCAAGACACAGTAGGCATTAGTGAAAGATGCTCGAGAAACTGTTGCATCAAGTAAGTACACATACAAAGTTGGATTAAAAAAAGATAGAAGCAAGAAGCCAAAAGAAATGTCAGAATGAATATTAATCACGAGGCTGATAGTATTTAAACAATTTTAGCAGTTTCAAACTAGAGATTCAGATTGTAGGAATAAAGATGACACATTTCTCTGAAGGCTGGAACATTCATAAGTCCTTGTAAATCACAGGGAAAATATAGGGAATCTGTCAGAACAAAAACAATTAAATAAGTGGGTAAAAACTATATCTCCTGGAATTTCACAGTTAGATTTTCAGAATCAGCTTTTCAACACATTAACCTGGTTTCACTGAAAGCCTGAATTTGCACCATCAAGAATCCAGGCAAAATGTCTTCGTCCTTAAATACAGGGACCGCACTGAGCATTTTCCTCAGAAAGAAAAAACAGATCAAGTGGCTACGCTTAAATCTGAAATGATCCCATCTTTCAATCAGCTAGCTAGAATCTGCATCCACTAAACTCAGCAATGAAAGCCAAAATATCTAAAGGAAGAGGAAATTAAACACAAATGAACAACAACAACATTCCTAAATGTACAATGGGATGAAATATTTTTAGTTTTCTGGTCAATAGACTCTTATTGAGACGTGGAAATAAGGACCACTAGAAGATGAGTGGGATATTACAGAGGTAACCAGAATTGTGAAGGCACTAAAACTGGGGATCTAAGTCCCCACAAGAGCTTGTAAGACTGTGAGATGCCTGCACTGTCAAATGTCCCCGAATCTTCATTTCAATTCGCCTATGAAGGCTAAATCGTTCTATAACTAAACATTACTTATCAGCCTAAGTCTCAGGTCTCACACAGTTAATACAAAAATTATATTTTAAAATATAGTGTTAAAAAAGAACCCAAACAGGGGAAAATCTTAAAAAGTTGCATTCAAAAATCCAAAATCTAAGCCACTGCACATATTCCATGAAGTCACCTCCAAAGAAAAGCTCAAATGCCTGAGAAGGATGTAACACTGGGAATTGCCTAGAGACAGGTTCTGCATACAGGTTTGCATATGTACAAGGAATTTTGATGGAATTGAAACTTCAGCATAACTACGCTGAAAGAATGCTGAATTTGTGTAATAAGCCAGTTGTGTTCACAGAGGCCATCTGGTGTAATTTCATATTTGGCATCCTCAATCTGTCTTTATATAGAGAGATTTAATGCTTATCATATTTCACTCCACAACTTTTTTTCCTTCCCTTGTAAGAGAACAGAAGATTTCTCAATTCACTGGTAGGAAATAAGGAATTGGACCTTTGATGTAATATAATGTAATGTAACGTAATGTAACATAATGTAATGTAATAATGTAATCAGTATGTAAGATTGGGAGAAAAATCCAACTATTTTCAATATTCACATGGTTTTATTTTGCAGTTCTGAAGTATCATGATCAAACTTTTTTAGGCAGAAGTTCAAAGGTTTTTCTAAAAAAATATATCTTCATTAGTTCAAGAATTTATTACTTATCTATTGAGGAAACATGTAATGTTCTGAAAGGGTTGGTTTAACATTACCCAGATAACCTGTGAAGGATGAGTTTACATATGTTTTTGGAAGAAAATTAAAGGTGTGATGAAGGAAGTTGATTCATGGCTGAGGAAGTGTTAGGCCTTCTCTTAGAAGGCAAACTGGAATAAATTCCTAGTGAAGAGAATTTGGCAACGGGGAAAGCAGTGACACAAGGCAGCTGCAAAGGAATACATTAATCTCTACAGGCTCTGGATCAAAATTAAATGTCCCACTAAGTTTAGGGATGGAAGACATCATAGTATGTTAATTCCAAGATGTAGAATGTGTTAGTAAGATATAACATATTGCTATAAGGATGCAAATATGAAGTAAAGAGAAGGTGACCCAGAAAGGGCAGGTCCCATTGGTAAATAAATCACACAAAGATAGATGCAAAATTCTGATCAACTATTTCAATAATAGTGTCCCCAAACAGGTGTGAAGCTTTGAAAAAATCTGGCTGAAGAGTCAGAACATCGTAAATGGAGTTTATTTAGGTAACTTGGAACAGGCTGTGTTTTCCTATGCCTGTTAGCACAATACAGAGGATTAACCCAATTAGAGCTTCTCTCATGTGCCCATGGGCAGCGGCAATGGGAAAGCATATGAAAGATTACCGAATATGTAAAAACTTGAAGCATTTTTTTAATCAGTCCCAGATGGGTCCATAGTATCTTCTACCCCTCAAATTTATATCTGGAAGGTGATACCTTAAGCATTATGTCTATGAATTATTATTAAAAAAACATATAAACCTACAGCATTCTTGTCCTGTTCTTGCTCCTTGATGAACTCAAGACCAAGCCAGCTAGACCACTAATGCATGAAAGAAGTAAATACCTTATATGAGCTTCTCATCAGATTTACGCACAGAGAAAAACTGTCTCAACTAGATGAAGAGATAAAGTTCAAACTAATCATTGGAACTATGTCACTAGTAAAGGTAGTTATACAGAGAAATAAATATATGGAGCACGGAGAAAATAGGAAACAAAGAGAAATGAACAACGCAGATGATTCTGTCTTGCATAGAGGCAGGAAATGGTTCATGAAGTGGACTGAGGCATCTACTCATCTGTACATGGAAGAAATCGTGTAAAAAGGGCGAATCCAGATCAGCTGGCCAATTGCTGAGAGAAATTGCTGACCATTACTCCCTTTATTATGGGAAAGTTTCTTTTTTAAGTTAGAAATTTTCACCCTTGTTGTTTCCTCTTTCTGTAGCAGTACTGTCAGTAGTTTGCTAAGGATTAAGCCTTGGAAGACTACAGAGTCAGCTTTGAGGTATGACTTGGAAAGAAGGTGAAATCACTTCAACCTGGAAGCTGTTACACCTTAGCTACAGATGAAACAGATGCTGTGAGAGAAGGAAATCTCTGCAAACTGCACTGAGATGTTTTGCACAGGCAGTGCATTAGGAGATTAATCGCACACCCACACAGTAGGAAGAGGAGGGGACATATTCCTCTGTGCACATTCAATAGATGCGGAAAGCCCCAGGATAGCCAACCAGCTTCTCATCCTGACCCCTATGGATCCCCATAGGTAATCTTTCTTCTGCTCGTCTCACTTTGGAAGGGTATGTGTGATTATTCATTTTCAATCACTCATTTCTTTGGAGGGGAGATATTTGCTTAGTTCCAGTTCAAATGCAGTTCATACTTCCATCATTTGGATCAGGAACTTATCAGACAAGTCTAGAAATGTCCTCATGTGTATTACAGGGACTTTATCCCCATCTACAGTATGTGGAATATTTTGGGGAAAATGGTCTGGGTCAGTCCTGCCTCAGGCAAAGGCTGGGGTCTGTCTGTTTTGTTCATATGGTATTGCTTATCTTTGTACATTGCAGTTCTTACTGTTGTTATTACTTTTGTTGCCGTGATTGTTTCTTATGTGTCACTGTATTAAACTCTCCTTATCACAACTCAAAAAGGCATTTTAAAACTCTTTTGTCTGAGGTGGGAGGGCAGCCACAGCGGATCAGCCATACACTGCGAGCTGCCCGCAAGCTCCCCGAGGAACTGGAACTGGCCCAGGGCAGGATGTCAGCATGGTATAGAATAGCCTGGCTGCACCAAATTAACCCTATCCTGTCCGAACCAGGACAGAGAGACAACAGATACAATCTTTATGTGAATCCAGAGAAGATAATACTGTGTAAATGCAGTCTAAAAGAAGACAGTTATTCCAGGTGGCGGAGGAACTGTTGGCTCTGGAGCATGTGTAGAGTCTAGAGAAATGCCTCTGTATCATGAGATGCATTAGCATCACTGTGAAGTTAAAATCCTCTAATCTGCTGCCTAATAGACATGGCACTAGGGAGAGGCAGGCAAATTCATGCCTCAAGGACAGACATTTAATTTCTTTCTGTTTCTGATACTCTCCTCCTTGTTGGTCACTTTTAATTTTACAAGAAGTCATTCAAGAGATGTGTCATTCCAGATGTATTTGCACACGGGCTGGACTAACTGAATCTTGTGACCTTGATTGGCATCCTTTGAAATACTACTAACAGGTAAGTTTTTATATGTTACAAGAATGTAGTTTTTATACCAAATTAACTGTAATGTTTTTGGAGAAGCACAGAGCTTTTGGCATAAACTCATTTTACCATATCAGCTGTCCAGCCTATTGTATAGACAAGGTGGAAAAGATGTGTTACATTCTCACCAAAGAATAAAATAGCTTTCCCACATTTTGAAGTCTTTTATAAACAATTACCAGCTCAAGGTGAACAGTGACCATAGTGTCTAACCAACTCAAGCCTTTCCAGTGCACCCATTGTCTCTTTCCTCTCAACTCCTCTGAATTCATTGCAGTTTATACTCTGCTAGCACCAACTAAAGTGCAGACAGTGATTCTGTCTGCCCAAACACAACTTCTTCCTCATTGCTGCTTCCAAAGAGCCTGAATCCTACTAGCAGATGGTTTTGTTCCTGGAAGAGCCTGATCCCAGTACCCAGGAATAAAGTGATTTCACACATCTTCCCAGCATGCTTATAAAAAAAAATTTAAAAATAAAAAAATAAAAGAATTGAGCATATAAATGTACACAGCACACATCTACTTCCACAAATTTGTGTGATGCTCTTTCTGGTATTATTGTGCAGTGCTTTGGGTTGATACTAAACATTTAAAAGTTCTCAAACGTATTTTAGAGATTGCTGTAAAGATCCAGATTTTTAAATAGCCCCCAAATGCTAATAGAAATGTCATTCCTTTACAACCCCTTCCAAAAATGTATAATAAGAGTGTATTTGATAGATGAAAACTCCCTCTTAATCATTTAAATAGAAAGAAAAACTCTTCTACCTTCCTTTTAGGACTGAAGGGAAAAGGACCACTAACATTTTTTGCTTTCTGGCCATCTAGAGCCAATGCAATTATTTTTCTTTAGTTTTTTTTTATTTGTGTTAAAAATGGTTGGACTTTTAGCACAAAAACAATACAATGTTGTTACAATATAATTATGTTAGTCTTTTTTATGACTAACATCACAATATCATAAAGGAAAGATTAAAAAAATCCAAAAGATTAAAGGTAATTAAAAAAATTAACACCACAAAATCCAGGAAATTTGCAGTGCAGGAAACCCCTTAATAGTTACATTCAGTGTGTTTGGAAAAATATGTTATGAGTTGTTCCAGTTTCTATTAAAATTTAGGAAACACCTACTGATAATAGCAGCTATTTGACCAAATAATTAGGAATGTGTTAAAAGAGGCACTAAAGAATATCCTGCAACACAGAGGTTCAATCCATTTTGTCAACAGCTAATAGCTTGCTTTAAATTCTGAGTTAAAAACTTAAAATTTCAAATCAAATTTCATTTTTAATTTTAAATGGATGGGAAATTTGATGGCATGGTGTCTTTAAGAATGTGACCAGAATCCAAAGATTTAGAACAACAGAAAACAACAATCTAATGGTTTTTTTTCATTTCAAATAGTTTAAATATTCTTCACACTGCTAAATGACAGGTTTTATTTTCAGAAACAGGTCAAAACTCCTATTATGTCTTGTCTGGTATTGTTTTTTCCACAAAGTCAGTAGGGTTTGCATTTTAAAATGTTACTTGCTGGAAAACACAACTTTTCTGTAGTGCTTTATGGTGTAACTGTCCATTAAAGAAAAAAAAAAAAAAAAAAAAAAAGAAAGAAAAAAGGAAGTTGCATTTCCCAGTTTGTTAGTGCCTTATCCAAAGGCACATAGCATATGATGAACAGTAAATCTTTTCTTTCTGTACTACAGTGGAAACAATTACAACTCATTCTGCATTTGATGAGCAGGATAAAAGTGAATTGACACATAGCAATGGTTGTTTCATTGCTCTGATGAAACTTGTTGCATAACATGAACAATTACACACAGATTTTACAACTGGGTGTCATGAGCAAACCTACTGTTAACAGGCCCTTATTTCCCTTAACAAGCCAATATTGCTGACTTGAGCCTATCTCTCGCTCTGATTAGACGTGTGCTGAGTATCTGATTATTCATGCACCTGTTTACTGCATCAATCACGCAGTGAAATCAGTGTCATCCCAGTGTCATCACCTGTTGAGGAAGCAGTGTCCTGGCCTCTCCAGTATGTGGAACTATGGATGTGATGATTGAAAACCTCCTGACCTCGCTAAGACGGCACATCATGAGTGTTTCTGGTGATACTAGACAGAAGATCATGAGTGCATTTGGATTTGAGGAGAACATTCTCACAGTAAAACTGATGTTTTGGAAACACTTTCTGGGAAACATCTTTCTCCTTTCCAAAACGGAGTGATTTTTGACACTATTGATTCAGAGGGCTGCTTATTATCATGCTGTGCATCCAGATCCTGAGTATCAGGTTTTTATTTATATTGCAGGAAAGGACTGTGGTTTTGGCAACTGTACACCATTGTCACAGAAATCCACAAAACAGACATTGACTTCTAAGGCCTTATTCTCTTCAAAGTGTAGTGGTATAAACCTGGAATCAGTTCATTCAAGTAGAGTATTGTTGACATGAGCACTGGCATCTCTGCAACAGTGCTCCAGGTTAGACCCTAAAATGTAGCCAGAAAAATGTTCTCATTGCCTCTTGAGCTCAATTTTTTCAAGTAATCCAAAGAAGTAAGAGGTAGTACTATTTAACTTTATTTCTATATAAGCTGGGCAATGCTGAGAAGACCAAATATGTTTTTAATCTTGGATCAATTCTTTTTCAGTTTAAAAACAGTTTAATCTATACAATTAATTTTGAAACACTTTTCTGCAGAAAAGTTTCCTTTTCTACAAAGCTTTTGTTCTCATATTCTAAATTTTAAAGAAGAGTAAGTGGATCAAAAAGTTTTACAAAACCAAACCTAAAATGAATCATTTTGTTTCAGGTCAAGCAAATTATTTGGGTTGATCTGGAGTGTTCTGGTCCTTTCTTAATTGGGCAAAACAAAAACATTTCAAGATATTCTGTTGCCATGGTTATATCTAATTCAATCAGAAGGAGAATGCTGTTCCCATTAACTTTCTAGGCTGATTCATAAAATGCAGAGAGGCATCCAGACTTTGGTGATTTTTTTCTCCCCCAAATATTCAAGGCTCAGCTAGACCAGGAACAACTACACAAAAAAAGAGAGAGGTGATAGAGAGAAGCTTCAGAGACAGAATATAACCTGTATGTTGGAATATTTGTGATTGTTGGATACTGTTGAAAGGTGTCACTTAAAAATAAGGCAAATGGGTTTATGGGGACCTCCATGATGGACAACACCACAGAATTTGCTTTTAGACTTTGCAAGGAATTTGTTTGCAGGCTAGGACAAGATGGCTTTCTGCAGTAGATCAATCCTTAAAACCTGGAACAAAACAAAACCCAAGGTTTGCAAGCAAGCTGTCTCTTTATCTGGGTGTGTTTTCAACACATACGTGTAAACAGCAGCATTCCAAGAGAATCTAGTTTTGAGAAAGCTGGTGTCCCTGTGATGTTTCTAAGTAAAGTGGGATGTTGTGGCTTTCTCAGAAGCGCTGGCAGGAGATATAATGAAAGCATTATTTGTTATTTGTGCAGAAGGATTTCCACTCCATAGAGGAACAGAGCTGTTATTGTCTTTCTGGCAGAGAGCATGTTCTCAAATGACAATGTAACCTAATCTAAGTTAACAGCAATGCCACCATTAGAGGTGTATTTGGCAGCTGACACTGTAGGATGCTGCTGCCATAGCCAAATACCTGTGCCTATTCAGCCTTCCTCACACTCAGGGCAGGGTGTGGGAAGAAAAAAAGCTTTTGTGCAAGCCAAGGAGAAACAGCCACCTGCTGGCAGTGTCCCTCTGAAGGACTTTCCTTACTTGCCTGTCAGGCACCATAGCAACTGCCAGCCACAACCTGCAAAAAGCCACTCAAAGCATTGCTGGCCTGGCTCTCCTGGAGGAGCAGTGTTTGTGTCCTGTTGCCATGAGACCTCTCCCCGGTATGATCAGAGGAGAGCATGGGGCTGCACATATACCACCCTCATGACCTTCTCACCAGTGGAAACCCACTGATGGCACACATCAGTGTGCACACAAAGGCTCTCTCCACCCAAGTTGCAGAGTCTGTGTTGGAAAATTCACCACTTCCAAGTTAACCAACTAAGTTAATTAATCATGTTAAGTCAATTTATTATGCCAGCAAGTGAACAGCATGCTTTTGGCTGGAGCAAGTAATGTGAAATCTGTGGGTAACAGGAGCCGATTTATGACTTGTCTTAACCCTTGGGAGCTGGTGGCTTGGAGCAGACCCATAGACAGGTTTGGCTCCAAGTTGCTTGTATGGGAGCACTGGCACCTCCAGGTTCCCTCTCTCTTCTCCTCTTGGGCAAAGCCTCTGAGTCACCACTGCCTTCGTGCCTCATGCGGTCACTCACCTGCAGGTAAAACCTGACTACCCTCCTGCTTTTCTTACAAACTAGGGTTTCCCTTTTTTTATATAAGTATACTAGCAGTCAGGCCAATGATATTCACTTAGTCAGACCGAAGAAGATAAAAAATATTTTTTAAATACCCCAAACCACCAGCTAAGTATTTTAAAAACAATTTAATGAGGGCCTGCTAGTACTTCTGTGTTAGTTGTGGTTGGTATACATACAGCTTCTATCGGCTGCATTTTATTTTGTGAACATTGAAACCATATAGGTTTCCTTTTTAACATAACCCTGAAGTTGTAATATTCAATGACCAAGAGATGAAACACTATTTTTTTGCCATTCCCCCTCTATATCACCAGAGCTACTGATATTTCTTTAATTGTAACTGCAGCATAACATAATTTTTATATTTTGTAGTACATACTGATTACAAGCTTGAGTTTGAAATTTTCATGTTTTTCCTACTAGGAAATCAGTTATAGAAAAATCAACATAAAGGAGAAAAAAACACCTTATATAGGTATACACACAATTATTTGTCCTCTGTGTCTACATAGGTATACATTAAAAGTACATTTAAGTATCATTCAATACCAAGCTTTTATACGACGAACTTTGAACATTACTGTCTATTTACCAAACAGGACTGCAACCAATTTTAACAAGCACATGAAAGCTTGCCAAATATATTTTGGTTTATAATGTCAGTACGGTTGCCTCAGAAAAAAAACAGTATTTCACTGATTAAGTTGTTTTCTTCAAATGGAATAAAAAAAAACCAAGTGAAGAGCTGACAATCTAATATATCAAAATCTGCTACGTTTTTTATGCATAGGCTTCTGTGTGGCATTTGTCACCTATTATTATCCTAGCACATAAGCACCATGATGTGCAGTTGTCATTAAAGCACTTGAATCTGGAATTGAAAGTTACACTGCCAAGGGATCGAATCATCTCTCTTCCTTTGAGACAAGGTATATGGTTTTATGCTTCTGATTTCTCTCCGGAGTGCTCACATGAGTGGTAACAGATAAAAATGCAAAAGTTTTAGGAATGATCCCTGGAGGTGATTGCTACAGAAAGATGTACTGCCCTCCAGACTTCATAATCCCTGTCCAATGTCTAACTGCTTTGAGACTTTTGCATCTACCAACTATTACATCCTCGGTGACAAGAACTGTTCATGAGTTTACAATTAAATTCGGTGCATTTCCCCATCCATTTTGACATTTTGGTGCTGCTATCAGCCTGGAAGAAGGGACAGTGTCTATTGAACTGCAATGGGTAAGTGTAACCTGTTGGGGTTTTTTTTTTAATAAATCTGCGGTATACGGAAATGTTTTCCCTCAGGGGAATGTTCTCATTAGCTTGTTTCATGGAAAGTTACTCATCTCCCTACCTCAGGAAAAGAATATGTATCTAATTCCTGAGAACAGAGTATTATATCAGATGTGAAGAGATGGTTCAATGTGAGGCAAAGTTGTCAGAACTTCCAAAGGCAGCAACGTTTGGATTGCCATGTAATCAGATGATGTTCAGATGAATTTGTGTTGCATCTATACAAAATACATCACTACTAGGATATTACAAGTGTTCTTGTCCTGTGAGATGAGCTAATTCTGCTGGCCTTTTCCATCTCTGATTTTGCTTGAAGTGCAAGTTACAGCAGATATTTTTCCATTACTTAATTAATTGTCATCACTTGCTCCATTTATTCTATGATATAATATGTGGTATCCATAAGGGGCTTGTAAAAGTGTGTGTGCACATCATTATTATGGGGCACTGATGTCAAACTGGGAAATGCCACGACATAAATGCTTAATAAATCACTGACCTCTGAGAAATGCATTATACAAATAGATTATGTGTACTTGGAAATACAATATGGATGAAAAGTATTACATGATCTTACAGTGCAAACAGTCATGGCAGTTAGTTTTCTGTGGTACAAGATACAAACTGGTAAAATTGGTTTAGTGAACAAAATTCACTATGACTGCAGTCTTTTGATGTGGCTGAATATTGTTCTCACCTGACACTGCCTGCCCTTCTCTGATCTTTAGTGTGGATCACAGCACCTTACTGAAGAGTTGGCTGGAGGGCCAAGATCATTTCAGCATAATAGCATTTTAATATAAAGTGTGTTTTTGTTGGCTTCTAAGCACTTGGTTATCTTTCTGAAAAAGAAGCAAGGCTTAAACTGAAATTTGCAGAAACTGTATTTTCCTCTTCCCCCTGTAACTTATGTAGGTTAGGGAAACCTAGCCTAGGAAAGTAAAATGGGAAAGGGTTGTTGTGTGATTAAGATATTGGATTAAGACTTAGAAGTTGGTTTTAGCAATGCATTCCATTTTGCCTTATGCAGAATTCTTTCTTAGCCTGAAGAATGAGAGTAAATCCCTGCTCTGCTCATAATTGCAGTGTCATTTCTGCAAAGTCATTTAGACATGTGTCCATGGAGGTGAACAAGTGGATCCAAAGCAACTCAGTTTATGCTTGGAGGAGGCTGAATGTTACTTCTAATTTAGAGAGCTGTGCTAACAGTGTGCTATGCTTGACCTAGGAGGCCTTCTACTTACAGGCTGGCTTTATTAGCTTGAAAATAAAGTCATAACAACACAGCAATGTGGCATCTGTCCATTATGGCTCAGATGAGCCAAATTGAGTCTGTCTACACATGCATGTATTAGCAAGACCTTGCTTTTTCTGGACTTGGTACTCATGGTGAACCTCTCTATTTCAGGTCTAAGAGTGACCCATTTAGCAGCACAAATTCAAACCTGAGTTTCTTAAGGACCTTGTTCAGCTGTGGTCTCATCCTGGGGTTGGTTAATACCCACAAATGTTTTTCTGGCTCCTAAAGGTCTGCTTGGTATGCCCAGGACTGCCTCAGACTTAAAAACATTCCTTTTCCATCTAATCTGTAGAGCTGGACCAGTGGGTGTGTTCAGCACATTCCTACTGAAACAGCCTCAGCTCAAGGCATTGTCTGGAGCAAAGGAAGGTGGTCCTTTTCATCCAGAACCTCACTGGTTCATGCACTGGTTAGACATATAAACTGTCCCTATGCCAGTCTATATTGATGATTAAAGAGATTGTGGCCATCTGGAAATGATGTTTCCTGTCACTGTTTCATCTCATGGCTTGTCTTTTTTCAATATTTATTGCAGTGAGGCTGGATATGGAAAGTGGAGGAGACTAGAGTGTCTCTGCTGCAGTGATGGTTGTTGGCCAGTGAGTTGTGAGGTCGAAGCACTGGGATCCAGTACCACCAGGAACAGGATGGCATTGTACCCATATGTGGGAAAATGAATAGTGGGGGAAAATGAGAAAAACCCTGTCTCCCCCCCAGGTTAGGCTTACATCTCAATACGAGCTGCAGCAGCCTTCAGTGAGACGTGGTTGCTGATCATAGGAGTGTAAAGTGGTTGCCATGGATGTGACCTCCTGTGGCTAACAGAACATGCAAGCGCTCCCCCCCCAGAACAGGGAGCAGAGTGCTATGAAGGTAGCACAGATACTCTCTGTTATCAGAGATAAGGTAACCAACAATTGTTCTGATTCAGCCGAGCATGTTTGCAGTGAAGGCAAACATGTAGCCACTATCAAGAAAGATGGATTGCAACAACGAAGAAATGGTGCACAACCAGTGCATTAGCAACAATGGCTAATGTTTTTAGACTTTTAATCCTATCAAAATATGACCAATGTATAACTAGAGCCACCCAAGATCCACCTAAAAGTAAAGAAAGCTATAAAAAATGATGGATTGAGGGGGAAAATGGGGAGAATAATTCCATTGAAACTTCTGGGATTGGCTGATGGGCTGGACCTATCTTCCCTCCCCCCCACAGGGATGCCTATTTGGATAAGAACCCCGGGTTATGCATGCTTAAGTATGAATTATTAGGCTAGCTACTAATGATTATTATTTTATATAACTTATTTATGCAGTCAGTCACTATCACTGGTATCCTCAAATCTGCATATTGTCATCAGTGTATACAATAAAGTGTATTAGTTATAGATATAAAAGTTTCCTGAATCTTTAATTTTGAGACATAAGGGATCTTGTCTTAAGTGTTGCTGCTTGTAAGACAGTCACCCTCCGATCTAGCGAGCTGTCAGTAGGGATCTGTTTTCCAGTGCTGCTGCTAGTTCGCCTGACAGGTTGGGCAGATTGTAAAGGGTCCAAGGAGATCCTCCTCCTCCTTAACCGGAGTGTGGCAGGCAGTTCGGACTAAAGGGTCCTGTCTCTCTCTCTCTCCCTTTCCTGGGAAAATTAATTAATATTTGCAGGCTGGACAGGATTGAAAAGGGTCTGAGGTAATTCCTCTCTCTGTCTCTATATTTTGGCCTTTTTTGTGATCCTTATCACAGCTAAAAGACACTAACATGTCATAATATATTAAAAAATATATTAACATGAGGCTTATATCTTGACATGAAGTGGAAAAAATATGTGCTTACCTCAAGAAAATCTTTACATTTTCCATAGGAGGGAAGAGCTTCCTCTGTTAAAACTAGAGTAATGGGGGTGTAAGGGTAGCTGATAAGGATTCAGGAAGCCTCCTTGTCTTCACTGTGTTTTCTCAGCCACATTAAGAAAATTACAACACAGATGATCACATTCTAAGGATCCACACTGCAGAGGATCTTGTCTTGGAAGGTAAGACACCAGAGCGAGAAATATGTTCTACACTAATGTGAGAATTACCTCTTGGGTTTCTGCTTCCTTGTCAAACAGTAATGATAGCACCACCTTATCACATAAGGGTATGGTAAGGAAATATGCTTATTCCATTATCTCCATTATTACTCAATTCCTGAATCTAAAGAAGGAGAGGAAACGCGATGGGCAAGACCATTCCGGTTGCAGATTCTTCTGACAGTTGGCGATTTCCTCAAGAAGAACCAATCAGGTAATGTGACCTCATGTCGACTATAGCCTGAATAAGGAACAGCTCTTTGGTGTTTTTTCTTTCCCTCTGCTGGCCACTTAAACATCTGATAGTTTAATATGGTAATAGAATCTGGAAAATATATGGAAGCTGTTCAAAGAATATATGCTTGTTGTGTCCCTTTTATCACTATTTTGTTCATCACTATGGTTACTGCAATAAAAGGTAATATTTTTTTCCTTTTGTAACTTAGCAGAATAATGAATAAATATTTACTACATAACATAGAAACTAAATCTCTGAGGTTCTTTGTAACAAATCTCTAATGATGAAGTATACTCTGCTCTACTAATTTACATGTCCAAACAAACATTCATTGCATTGATTTCAGTCATTTCTATGTTAATTTTGTGCTAGAGCTAAAAGAAAAACTTCTTTTCAGCAGGGCTTGTAGATTTCTCTTCATTTCTTTTGATCCCATCTAGGGTCTTTCTGCACACTACATTGCAAATCTAAGCACAAACACTCCCAGGATAGTCAGATGTATGCAAGCTGATCCAATTTTTGACGGAATGAAGAGAAAACCCAAGCTAAAATGTATTCAGTAATCTACAATTAAACAATACATGTCAAAACTGCAATTCTTTCTATATCTTTCTTTCTTTCTTGTCAATATTTCCTTTGTCTCCTTTTCTCCAGATAGTGTTTTTCAACAACAGGAGCTTGGTCAAAATCTCAGATAGATGACTGTATTAGTTCCACATATGTGTCTGTCACTTTTCATTAGTACTTAAAGTAATCCATTTGGGCAGATCTTAGAGCACTCCACACCCACCTGGTTCTTTGGCAAGCTTGGGTGTGACTTAGGCTTCTAGAAAGGGGCATCAATTTTTCTTTTCTTTTTCTGCCCTGTGTTCTACATCTAGCTTTTTAACACATTTTTAACACGTTTTTGGCCAGATTTCTAAAACAGCTTAGTCTCTAAACTCAGTTGAAAATCTGACCATGCAGCTCTGGGGCCCCAACAAGAGCAGAGCCTACTGCAAAATCCAATCTGAAAATTGCTGGTGTGGCTGGCAGGATGGCGCAATTAAAAACAGCTGCTTATGTCTTGGGAAGTTGCCTCCTCTGGAAACGACCACAGTGCACTGCTCCTGATAGCGGAAGCATTAAGATCAATGCCCTGCTGTAACTTCCTCTCTGACTAGCAGATTTGAGGGTTGGCCATTTGGTTCTGTTAGCAGGCAGAAACACCAAGTACAGGTTACCATTAAAAGACACTTGTTAATCTGTGAGTGCTTTCTCATGATAGAGTATAGTAAACAAAATGCCACTTCTGGCAAATCTCCTCTATTACACTGTCATTCCTCAGGTTCATGCTTGTTCTGACTGTCATCATATGGCCCAGCAAAGCACATAGGTAACAACCCTCTGGTCCAAATACTGGGGGCAAACTGCAGCTCCTGTTAATTTCAGTAGAGGTTTCACTGAATGGAAGTTAGCTGGAGTAAATAATATCTTGTTTCGGTAAGCGCACCTGCAGGCGACTTTAGCAGTATCTCTTTCCAAATAATCTAAACGAAACTAGGCTTGTCTTTGGTAGTTGCATCCCCTGAAGCACCTGGTGCATTGCAAAGATTTTGGAAAGAAGCTGTGGGAGTGAAAGAAGCCCACTACAAAGGAGGAGCATGTAATACTTGCAGAAATCTTCATATGTTGTCATTTAGTATTGTCATAGCTATTACAGGATACTGCTGTACGTTTCCACCTCATTACTAATACTACTAACTAATCATTTAAACTGTACTCAGCAATATTGTAAGAAAGGACTTGTGACTCTACCAACATTAGAACTACAAACAGATAGCTTGTAAAAGAACTCATTAACTGAAGATGGGGGAAGCCTTACCCGAAAGAAAACCCCAAATAATTAGACAGATTTTATTACTGTGCTTGTGTAATTCCTCTCCTTAAGTAAGGTTATTGAACAGAAAGGAAGATGGCTTTTGGCTGCAGAAGTACAGGTAATAGTACTGACAGTCACTAGATTTGAATGTTTTGTGTTTGCTCACAAACAAAATAGCAAGGACTAAGATGCAAGAAATGAGAATAGCTAGACAACACCCCACATACTGTTCTATCCTTTTGCGAAATGTTACTGGAATTCAGTTCCTTTTGCATTTTTGTAAGTAATAAGTGTAATCTTAGAGATTTTCTCTTCTACAAGATTATTTTTCTGCACACCCAATTATTATTTCTTTTAATACAATAAAGTACCATATTAACCCTCACTTAGCTGTGGTGGATTACTGCCCTTACTCCAGAAAAGGCCAATCATGTCAATATGTTTTCCAGATAGGGCAACTGCAAATACTCAAAAGCTGTCTCTGTGCCAAATAGAAGAATAATGATGTAATTCTTGAGCTAATTTTCTTAAATGGCTGTCTGTATGTAATTCTTGAGCTAATTTTCTTAAATGGCTGTCTGTTTCTTTGGTTAGTTTGAATTAGTACTATTGGGTTAGAATTGTAAACTGAGTCTTTCCTTGTCCAACAAGATAGCTTCACCTACTGGAGTCATCTGTGGATGAAACAGAAACACCTGCATGCATTATTTTTCAGAAACATTTCTAGCTTTCATGTATCTGAAGAAGGAATGTGAAACCAAAAAGGTGCAATATCAAGGCATTCTCCCTTTTAAAAGCATTCTTCAGCCAGTCTGGGGCATGAACTGGACAGTCAGCTAGGCTGGTAATGCTATATTAACAAGCTTTTGCACTGGAAATATTCTGTAAAATGTCAAGTGCAAGAGCTTACTTTCCTTGTATCAGAGTGCTCATGCATACTCTCTAGCGACCACCTCTGGAGCAGAGGATGTCCTGATGGGCCTGTTGTACAACATTTTTGTCCACAAGGATTTTTATAGCTGCAGTTAACTGGTGTTAGCTCTCAGCCATGCACACAAGCTCTGGCATGAAAGGGATCACCCATCAAAACTTGGCTGGCCTTTATTCATAAGCTACTAAAACGATACTTTTCGTTATAAGCCAAGTGGTCATTTTAGTGGTGCTTTTCTACAAACACCCTTTGAACTGTATTCATGGATAGTCTGGAAGGACCAAGTCCTTATACAGCTTCCTGTGAAAGACCTGAAAAAGCATTACAAGTAACAGCAGTGTTGAGGTGCACTCCTGGAATTTATGCAAGCACATTCTGAGTGCCAGTATCCAAGAGTATCACTGACTTCACAAGTGGGCTCAAACAGGAAGATCGAGAGCTTGAGCCAGTGAGTCAGGTATGCGTACTCTAATGCTAAGGGTCTTTGGTGCCTTTGGAATTAGTCAGTTGTGCTAGCTGTTTGTCTGGATGAATGCAGTTATTAAATCCCAAGAGAGATAAAACTAGCCATCTGCTGCAAATCATTGATTTTCCTTGTATTTTCACTATGTATGAGAATTTCGATGTCATTCTAGAAACAAAGATTTTGTTCATTATTCTCTCCTGTGATATGACTGCAGGTAAACTATATGTCAAATATATCAAGGAAATATAATGATTCAGTGCTTTTTCATGTAGTAATTTTAATCCTAAAATAATTAAATGTTCCTTGAAGTTGGAAGCTTAGTAAGAACATTGCTATGAAGATGTAATTTCCATTACCTCTTTGTTTTCCTAGTCCTCTTGGTGCGTCTTCTAGGCTACAGTTTATTATATTGTCTGCAATGGTTTTTCGCAGCTAGATCCAGTTTAATGTGCTATAATTAAGAGTGCTAGGGCTGGAAGGAGTGTCTTATGAGGAGTGGCTAAGGACTTTGGGCTTGTGTAGTTTAGAGAAAGGGAGGCTGTGGGACAACCTCATTGCTCTCTACAGCCTCCTGAGGAGTGGAAGCAGAGAGGGAGCTTCTGATCTCTTCTCCCTGGGATCTAGCAACAGGCTGCATAGAAATGGTTGAAAGCTGTGTCAGGGAAGGTTCACGCCAGACATTAGGAATTATTTCTTTACCAAGATGGTCATCAAACACTGGAACAGTCTCCCTAGATAGGTGCCTTATGCCTGTTAGTGTTTCAGAGGCATTCAGACAATGCCTTTAATAACACGCTTAAAGTTGGTCAGCCTTGGACTAGATTATCATTGTAGGTCCCTTCCAACTGAAATAGTCCGGCTCCTATTCTATAATATTCTATTCTATTCTATTCTATTCTATTCTATTCTATTCTGTTCTGTTCTGTTCTGTTCTGTTCTATTCTATTCTATTCTATTTGTTTATTTATTTAGTTGCAGCAGTAACACATGAGAGAATATCATTGGTTGGGAAGATGCTGAATTAGCCATACCTTCAAATATTTAACCACATACTTTTCTGTCTAGGCCTGCGAAAGGAAAGTCCAATGCTAAGTATATGATAGAAAAGAGTCAACAAGCCTTTTCAGCCATGTTTGTCGGAAGACACTCCCTTAAGTGTATGGAGCTAAGTTTTACTGCTAATTAACCTGATATAAATGGGCTCAGAAATGCTCGGTTTAGTTTTGTCCACATCTCTCACCCTGGAGACTATGGTGCAGAAATATTTGTGTGGGTTGCATGTGATCCAGTTCCGCTCAAGAAGCAATATTGCTAGTTTAACCCCAGCTGATAAACCCTTACAAATTTTCTGTACCATTGAGCTCTACCACATGATGGCAAGCATGGCTAAAATCACCTCACTTGTATAATGATGAGCAGCAGTGAAAGACCTTCAGATAATTCAGGTAAATAAGTAGTGTCATTTCCTCAGCTGACATAATCAATTGCCTTGTGTGCCAGTATTGCCCTAATAGTATGACCATCCAGAAAATAAACCCTTTTTCTCCTGTGTCAGTCACCGAAACACTACAGAAATATGTGAAGAATCCCATTAATTAAATCCCACAATTATATGTACACAAAGTATAGATGATCATAGCATTTGCACTTTGAGCATAGCTCATGTAGATTCTATTATTTTTAAATCAGAAATTTAATCTATACTGTTTTGTTATCATACTTGCATGTAAAGCAGTCGCTGCCAAATTTTCTGTTTCATGGCATGCTGATAGTTAAATTAGGAAGTTTCTGATTTTCCTTTTTCTTTTTTACTTCCAAAAATAAATATATTTTTAAATGACATTAATCTGGCAGGTGTTGAAGACATCTCTTTCCTAGAATTAACTTCAGGTTTTAAAGCAATAGATTAGACTGGAGGTCCAAAGCATGGTTTTCTGTTTGTTTGGTTGTTGTTTTTTGTGGTTTTTTAAAGACTCATAATTTCTTACTGTCAACATGAAAACCAGTGGGAACTGCTCTATGTTTATCATACCAAGTAAGAGACTAAATTATCTGTCTTTGATCTTGCAGGAAACTGGATTATATGGTGCCTCTGATTTTAAAACTTAAGAATTATATTGCCTAAGCTTAGATCTCCATCTTAAAACAAGAAAGTAATGGAAACAATATGAGGGTCCAAATAGATTCCTATTCTGTCAAAGCAAATTTTGAGGGGAAGTAGGTTTATTGGCAAGCGGGAATTACTTTCATATTGAAGACATGTTGAGAAACGCAGACCATTTCTCAGGAAATACATTATCCCCAACCTGCTTCTGCTCCAAGCTGAACTTTGCAGCAACTTTGGAGTTTGTTTGCCATTTCCAGAATCCAAGGTGGTCATTTACACCATGGAAGAGTGAGGAAAGGATCTGCTTTGCCCTTTTGGAATTATCTGTTGAGTGCAATGCTAGGAAACCTTGTAACTCTTGGGTAATACCATAGAGTTTGCTTATCTTGGAGCTTGTTTTATCTCAAATTCTGCCAAATTCCTCCTTCTATTTGCTCTCCAGTGACAGCTGTGAACATAGGTTCTTCTGGGTCATTCTCCCAGCCGTGTTATGGAGCCAAATGTGCTCATTTCTCAGTGCTGTGTGCACAGGGTTGCCATGATGAGTCATGAAACAAAAACTTGACAAACTGAAGTCCCAACAGTTATGTTTTCCAGGCCTGAAAGAAAAACATTTAAACTCTGACACATCCCATCTGGAAGATCTACAGCAAAGACAGGAAAGTGAAGACTACTTCAAGCTCAGTTCCAAAAGGTGAATTTAGTGCTCTGTTCCAATTCGATTAGAATAATGAGCTCTGAGCCCAAGTTCTAGGACATGGAGTAGCTTTTCTTTGGGAATAGCTGGCTTCACAGGAACTGCCATATAAGACGTGTTCAGGATCCATCTTGCTGTGTAGAAAGCATAGCTACACATCTGCTAAGCCCCATTTTAATTTCCTTCCATTATTGTCAGGAACCCATGAGTGACTGCAGCAGCTACTTGGTGTTCAGAAGGCCCTGAAGGTCAGCATTTCATTTCTTTAGAAGATAAATGTCAGCAAGGCAAATAATTTTTACACCTGTATGCAAAATGTTAGGAGAAAAAAAAGAACCACCACTTTGTTCTATAGATGCATGCACTGCAACAAAGGCTCTTTGAGCTGTGTTGGAACACAGCTTGCTAGTAAATTTCATATAGGCTGTTTGGCCTTATTAGTATTTGCTATGAATGATCACTCCCCCCATTTTAACAATGTGTTCATGAGCAGGCCATTTTCTGCCAAGAACCTGAAAAGTCTATTATTTCAGGCAAGAAAGGTAAAGATCAACAAAATGCAACGGAATGACTGCCCCTCACTCTTTATTGTCCTGAGATCTAGGCCAATGTATTTCCTTTTTTTTAAAGGATAGATGTTGGGGTTTTGGTGAGCTTTTTAGCTACTGAGTCACAAGATCTTAACATGTGCTGGGACTTCCAAGTTCAGGTGTAAGAAAGCACATTATAACATAGCAAACCTGATAACTTGCTGTCATTGACTTTAGAAAGGGTCTTAAAATCACAGTTTAAAAAAAGACAATCACAGAAACCAAGCAAACAAACAAAAAAACCACGCAGCATTGTTAGCATTAGTGAATTATGGGGAAAACGTGTGCAAGTGTGATACATAGGTATAACATAGTGTGTAGGTGGCTTAAGGCTAGATCTGCACCCCACAGGAATCAACAACAGCAACATCATAACAACTTCCCTGCACTTCAGTCAGTTTTGGATCAGGTTATGCGTGGTATGGCCATGGTTCAAAATAGTAGCAATAGTGTCCATAATTAATATTTAGCCCTGGAGGGGAAATAAAAAAGCTCTCCCCTATTACCAAAATTGAAAGAATCATAGTCAAAATTATGACTATATTAAAGCATTTGTGGCAGGAAACCTACACTTTAAGTGAGTTTTTCTAGAGAAAAAGATGAGTTAATGGGGTAACATGTCAAGTTACACATTAAAAATAAACACCTGGCTAAGCACTGCCACATCTGGAGCATGCCAAGTATTTAAATTACGTTTGGCTTGTCACTCTGTTTCGCAGCTGTTACGGCACAGAGAAGGATAATTAAAAGCAGCAGGTTACCATGGTTTTTAATTGACTGCTGCTGAACAATTTGTGTGTTTGCAATTTGAGTGAAAACTGTCAGGCAAGTTGTGGCTTTGGAGGAGGAAGATGATGTTTATGAGTGACAATGTGTTTATTGAAGTCATTTACTTTATGCTCTAGGGCAAAAAGCAAAGATTTCAGAGCATTGAAAAGCTATAGGAATATGTTAAGAAGGTACTTAGAGCAGAATAAACTCTAGCTTGTTTAAAGAGAAATCTAAAATACATAAACATGCCACAATATCAGCTACATCAGCTAAAGTTCTGAATCATCAAATAAAGAAGGGATTGCAGAGAAAAGAAAGTTGGATACCAACACAAAAAAAATATTAAGAATAAAGGAAATTTATTGTGGTAGTTTGACTGCTTTTCTGGTGCTCTCAACTCAGGTACAAATAGGCTCATTTCAGGATCAAAGATAACACATAGCAGAGATTCCCCTTCAGTTCCTAGCTCAGGGCAAGCTCAGCAGCATCCTGTGATGCGCTTGTAACTTTGGATTTGAAAACACAAAAACTCAAAGTGGCATCACAGCTGAATCTCTCCCTCTTCCCTGGCAACTGCTCATAACCACATTCCTGGAGAGAAAGACGACTTTTTCAACTTTCATAAAGACCTGTTGTGAGCTTGTGGTAATCTTAATGTGAACGCCAGGAGCTACACAGAAATTCGAAGACTTTCACTACTGCCTAGTGTGGTCCAAATAGATAATGGTAAGCTGTGTTTACTTAATGTACGTAAATTCCAGATAAGCATTCTTCTGAGTTTACTGGAGTTTCATTCAATATTGCATTTTTTTTGCCTCTTCATCTAAAAAAAATCACATTTTTGTTTCAAGCTACTAAATACCTCACCTTTCTTTTGTCCGGAAATCTTTCTGATGAAAAGTGGCCTGGGCTAATCAGAAATAGCAGTGTGCCACTTCTGTTACAACCCACCAAACTTTCACATATCAGGCTGGCTGTTTCCTGAGATACCTAGAAACAATTTTCTGTTTGTGTTGATTTCTGACGCTGCAAGATGCAGTCATGTTATGTGTTCTTGCTTTTCTATGTAATCTGGGAAGTAAGAAAGTGTTTTTTTTTTTTACTTCAGATAAAAACTATGACCTTTACATATTCAACTGCCTCTAGAGGCTGAAGTTTAGAGAATGAAAAGCAAAAGGTAAGAAGGGACTTAGAAAACCATGACAATATAATAAGTGTCTTTATTTAACTGAAACACTTATGTAGTAAGAGCTAGTGAGCTCATCTCATTGGAGTTAATTAGCAGGCCCTACATGAAGTATGAGCACTCTGCATTGTTAGTGGTAGAGATTTCTTCTGCTCTGTGGGTAACACAGCTTCCCATGATAGGAGAGCAAACCAGATGGGGGAGACAGGGAAGAGAGATTTAGCCCTCCCCCCTCCCATCTCTGCCTGCCAGCAAAACCCACCTGAGCAGCTGCAGAGAAGGAAATGGCCACAGAGATAATTTCTCTTTTCAGAGCTGCTCCTTCACACCAGATCATGTCAGAGCTTATGAAGTTCTGCCTGTGCATTTTCTTCTGTATCTCACTTTTTGAGGTTCTCCAGGCTCCTTACAATATCATCTAAGGTTCACAGTTGGTGTTGACAGAAAAAGTAAGCAGTCAGGGATACATGATAATATATGTCACTTTGCATGTTCTCGCATTTCATATGCTTCATTTTAGTGGGGGGAGAGAGAGAGTGAGTATTAAAAGAAGTTGGTAATCACTTGACTTATTCTCAAGATAATCATAAATAAATTTCGGTTGAAATTACACTAGACTGGTTTTGCATTTCTTCTCTACACAATTCTACTCTTGAGAGACTAATTGTGGAGTAACAGTGCAAAGCAATTATAAAAGTGCTAAGCTTTAACTTAATGCAACCTTTAAACCTATGCTTACCTATGAATTTTCTCTGAAGAAATCTTATGAGTTTTTTGGCTTAAAGAGTCCTTCAGTAACGGTATCTGCCTCCCCACCCACAGCAATACCAGAAATCTATATTACATGAAATATCAGCTCTCTTCACTTACAGTGTATTCCAACCTAATTGCCTGAAAGTGTGCAAAAACACGGGCCAAACCCCAAGATCCCACATTTAGAACCTTAGTACCATGAACTAGTGCTCATATGAAAAATCCTTCTCATATTCTTTTGTCAACATATTTTCACACATATTGCGTAGATATTACTCAAGGGAACTCCTAATGTCAGGAATAAATATTGAGCAAAAAAGTACATATAGAAATGAATAGGTATGGGGGCAAACTAAAACAACAGAGCTTGATTTTAACACCTCTAAATTTCACAACTCTGAGCTTTATTTTATGATAGTTTCTTAATGCTAAGTAAGACATAACATAAAGGATTTTAAAACCAAAATTGTATCAAGTAGAACAGACAGGCTATAACCTAGCAAAACTGTAATGTAAGGCTTAGTGCTTGAATAAACGGTAGTATGCAAAATCACCAATTCACAGCCGTGGAAACAAAGGCAAAATGAGAGGTTGTGGGTAGCAGATAATTATTTAAATGGAAAGCTATTTCTCTTTCATACAAAAGATGCAATCTAACATTTCTTTTTCATATTGATAGACCTTTTGTAATTAAATTACCATTAAGTTTACATGGAGAAAATATCCATAACTATCCATACCATCGCAATGCCTTATTTGGGATAATGCATTTATCAGTGTTCATTGACTCATCATTATGTCTGAAAGTTTTTTGTTTATTTGTCAGTCAGGCCCTGGAGGAGCAACATTTCCTCATTTCAGATTATAAGCAAATGCTTAAAAGTTGCAAAGCAACATGTCTTCATCTTGAGCCCCATCCTAGCAGCCAAGAAAAAGTTTAACAATCGAGGTGGCACATAGGACTGGTGATCTGAACACAGGTACTTTGGCTTCCTAATTTTGTTCCTGCCGGAGGCATATCTTATGACCACAGATTCACCATTTTTCCTCTGAACTGCTACTTCTTTTTTCCTTCGTCACCTCTGTGTAGCCTGTTCAGGCTATGTTCAAGCTTTGAAGTGCAAGACTGATGCATGTGTGCATTTATTGCCAGATCAGGATAAAGGACTTAGTGCTGTATAGAATTTAAGTTCTGTTAAGGATTTATGTTTTTAAAATCCCTATGCGCAATTAATTAACATGCATGTTATATACTAGTCTGCAATGGAAGTTTGTTTCTAGGAATCAGGGCATGATACTAAGAAAGAGGAAATTCAAGCAGAGTGGTGATGTTCTCTCAGTGGTTTTTTATTTCAGTTTGAGCTGTAGTTTTGTTTGGTTTTAATAGATGTGTTTCTCCAGATCTCTGTATTGGGGAAGGAGGCGCAGTATGGGAAGCAACATGAATATCTGTTATACAGCTGATACTGAAAAGCATTAAAACATTAACTCTAAATACTTTATCACCTCTTTTTTTTTCTCTACAAAGCCAAGACAGAACACAAAAATGCTACATTACCCTGTAAGCACAAGATCTGGGAATTACAGTGAGGAAAAGATTGGAACGTTGCTCTAATCAGTGCCTAGAAAACCCTTAATATTAATTATTCGATTAATATTTGATTAATACCTAAATAAGTACTTCAGTAGAAGCAAATCCAAACTAGTCTCTGACTGTGATTAACAAAAGTTGGAAGACTTTCTACTCAAAAGTCCTCAATATTTCCAAAACCAATGATGTTTTCTGTGCTAAGTGCTTTCCTCATTTTGCACAGATTCCTGTTATCAAATACATACATTCTGCTTGGGAAACAACAGAAAGGCAATGCCATTTAATACTTTAGCCCTGCTGGGAATAAACCATAATCTGATTTAGAAGAGGTCTCTGGAAGAAGCTAAAACCTTATGTTTGTTAGCTAAGTTCTGAAGGACGATACTTGAAATACTTAAAACCAGTCCCTGATCACAATGCTGAACACTACTCTGCTACCTGACATGGTGAATGAAAAAGAAGCTATACTAAAACAGTGTGCTATATTTTACACAGATAAACTTTCTTTGTAAGTCTTCTAGTGCTGTTAAGCGATGGTAAGCATTATTTCCTCATTACTGATCAGAGAAACTAAGGCATGAATGACTTTAAAGAGGTCATTTGGCAGAAGTATTTCTACTTAGTCCTTTGCACTGCCTTTATTTAAGAAGCATGATATTTTCATTTGTATTTATAAAATTTGAATTCAATCTCCAAATTCTCTTTGAAGTCAGTAAGACTTACCAATTAAACTTAATTGCTTTACCTTGGCCTGCGTTATTTTATGGGGATTATGGCAAAGCAGGCCATTGAAAGGCTTTGAGAGTAGAGGCCAAATCAAGACAACTGTACTGCACATACATGAGAGCCTAGTGTGCTCTGCTGTGAAAAGTATTCGCACCGCCTGCATGAATTGATGCAGCTTCCCCTCCACAGATGTGTGGAGTTAATATCTCTTTGGAGTAAACTGGCCTGTGACAAGCAGAGATGGGAATCTTGGGCTCTTGTGGGAAGCAAAGGGAGCACCTGTGAAATCACAGAAAACTAGACTGAACACTGCAGACCCTTAGCATGACCTAGCAGCTAAGATAATCTCTTCAAGCTCTTTATTTGCTGGAGTTCTGTTCGTTTTGCCAGCCGTCACTCCATTGCTTTTGCTTGGCTTTACCTTCAGAGATTGGTATTTCAATGAAATGTCTTTTATTTCTTCCAAAATGTGCTCTTAAATCTATGCCTGCAGCTCCTGACATATTTTTCTTTCCATTTCCACGCATTGTGAAGAAGCATACACAGTCAGGGAAAAAAAGTGAAGCTTCTACATATTATCTCCATTGTACATTTGTAGAATGGGTATTCTACCTTTTTTCCTAGTAATACAAACCAGCTTTCACATTTAATCATTTACAATGTCTCTATTCAGCAAAAAAAAAATGTGATTTATAAGGTGTATTTTGAATACAGTGGAATTACTCTGAATCACAGGAAGATTTAAAATTCTTTGGATCTGACTGTTCATAAAATAAGGATTCTGCAGATGGACTCTCTAAAAATAATTGGCAGCAATATAAGGGCTTGTGCAATCAGGTAATGATTTCAAGGAATATGCAATGAGACCAAAAGTTGTATCTGAGCTTTATGCTGTACAATAAATTTGTGATGGTTTTGAGATCAAAATCTTGTAAGGTTGCGTATGTCATTGCACAATTTCTGAGTGCCTCACCACACCTATTTCTGAACATTTCTTTACAAAGAGATAAAAGAGAAGGGGAAAATTTTATTAACTTCTCCAGCTCCATGAGGTCTGTAAAGATGGTCCCTCTTTTCACACAGAGCTTGGCCACTACAAGAGCTTCAGTGCAGTCTGCCATACATCCCACATTCTGGAGGTTCGCCTCAGGTCTCTCAGGTATTTGTTCTGTATGTAAATATTGCATTTAATTTCCACTCAAGTTCAGACATGTTAAAAGATAGATATGTGCTCAAGAACGCCCTCCTCAAACCAAGCTACGGTGAACCCTACAGATGTTCCCCTCTGCCTCTGATACACATACTTCCTACCATTTACTGCAAGTTTACAACCATTATGATTTACAGAGTTATGTCAAAATAACTCATTATATGAGGTCAGCTGCTGTTGGAAGTGCCTCTTGAAAAGCATTATGACAGTTCCATTGTGCTCAAGATTGAAAGAGAAGAGGCTGGACTAGCTTTGCACCACTGAAAGGACTCACTTAGACTTATGGGTGTGAGGAAACTTGCACTTGCCAGAGTTGTTTCATTTTTAAATACATAAAATTGGTTCCACTAACTAAGGCTTCAATGATTCATGTTAAGCAAAACAAAATAAAGCATAATAAAGATTATATGTCCTAAAATCTGTTTTTATTATTCTCAAAAACCCACAGCACATATCACCTCTATAAAGCAAAAGACTCAAACAACTAATTTTTATTCCTGTAACTAGAGACAGCATTTGTAAGTTATCCCCACCACATGACTGACCTACTTTGGAAATATCTGCCATACACCAGAAGAAGAGAAATTCTCAAGCACTTAAGTGGTAGGAGTTTTGAGAGAAAAGATTCTTAAGACATTGGGATCATAGGTCTGTTGATCTATAGAGTACATCTGATAGCTTCTTTTGAAAATGTCCTCCTGTGGTAATACACATGATGTTCATTCTGATCCTGCCGCAGTGCTGTTGGAGAGCTCTGCGGTACAACCCATGGCCAGAGCATTAAATCAGACATTGCTTGTGTGTCCTGGCAGGTAGCTTTGTCTCTGTACAGGCTGTCTAAGATAAACAGAGAGGCATGAAGGGTACAAATATCTTCACTTTTTAATGGTTAAAAATTCTTTTTCCTCTAAGAAAGAGGTGAATCTCAGTAATCTCCTTTTCATACCAAGGATATGCACTCTACCTCCCTTTGTATGGAACTCCTTTTCCAAGGCTTAATCAGGAACCATAAGGTCTCAGTTCAGATTCAAAGGCTGTCACTCATGAAGTGAATACCTTGAGCACCAGTTTTCCCTTTCTTGGGAAAGATTGAACTAACTTTTCAGATGTTCAAGAAAGTAATTTTCTCCACTTAGGGAAAAAGAAAAAGAAAAGGAAAAAGGGAAAGAAAAAGAAAAAGAAAAAGAAAAAGAAAAAGAAAAAGAAAAAGAAAAAGAAAAAGAAAAAAGAAAAAGAAAAAGAAAAAGAAAAAAGAAAAAGAAAAGAAAAAGAAAAAGAAAAAGAAAAAAGGAAAAAAATATCCAGAGAAATTATCGAGCTGTAGGGTAACATCACCAGTCCTGCAGCATAATAAAGCCCAGATTAAGGCAATGCTTCTCAAGAGGTGTGAGTCATGTCCCCTCTGTGGCATCCCTAGATTACTTCTTCTCTTCAGCTGCTCTGCTAGTTAGTACAGCTTTCCCAAGACTTGGTGATATATCAGCTCCCTGCCCAGATCACATGTAGTATTTACAAATATATAGTCTGTTCAGACATGTGGATCACTCTAAAGCAGACCTCTGCTTCTTAGCCCACAGATAATTCTGAATTTAAAAACAGTCGTTTGCTTCCACTAATAGGAGATCCTGTAAGCAAAGACTTCCTCCCTCTTGGCTGTACCTTTTTTAACACAGGACTGGAAGCTGTTCTCTGAGATAGGATGGGAACACAATCACTTAAGCCTGGTCATGTGAGACAGACTTTTGTGTTCCATTACCACTGAAAACCCTTACCATATTTCCACTTTGTGGAATGCCTTTTCCTTTTATTTTTAACAGAAATGCCTCCCAAATACAATAAACCAATATATAAAAAGTTCAGGACTGTCTGTTAGCCTTTTCTACTTATTTCCTCTTCTTTCTGCTTTTTATGCAACATAAAAGACTGACAAGGCCTTAAAAAGAAGTTCCCCATTCTCCTTCTCCTTCTGCCATTGAAATTCAGATCTTAAGAAGACCAGAAAAACAGTCCAGTGAAGAGAAAGGGAGCAAAGGAAGCACAAATGGACACATCTGAATGTAACCTGGTTGTATAACTACTTTAAAAAGTGGTCAAGTTGTTAAAGAGCAAAAATAATGCAAAGTAACATCTTTAAGTCTGAACAAGAATACTTCTGACTAATTGTGCTAGGATGGGCTGTCAACCTTATCTAACACAGAACCCTGTGTCTTCGGAATGAGAAATATATTATAAAAGATATTTGGTAAAAGTACACAAGCTGTAGGAGCTACAGTAATTTATTAGGAGCTGGTAGTAATTATGACACATAGTTTAAGTGGGGCTTTACTATTCAGTAGAGTTATGATAGTGCCTCTGGAATTGATACTAGGAAGCCACAATGAGGTGTTAAAAGAGGCACTGGGAGGCTCCAGATTTTCTACAGCAAAAACTCTGGAGGACTTCAAATAGCTAATATTCCACAAATAACTAATATTGCACAAAGTAATAACTTCTCTAGATGCATTACACTGACTCTTTTCCCTTTCTCCCCTCTGAAAAGCACCACTTTGTTTGCTCTTTGATTCATAATTGCAGTTTCTTAGGTTTCTGTTGGTGGTCTAGCCTAGCTTCTGTAAGGGAAAAGGCTGCTGAATCGGTCCCTTACTGCTGACAATTGAGTACAAGTAGTCAGGTAAGAGTGGGTCAACTGCAAGTAAGAGTGGCTGACACAGTGAGACAATAAGAAGGTAGAGACTGGTGCTTTCAAATCCTCCAGGTGTGTAAGAACACTTCCCCCTCCTCTCCTAATCCTTTATGATTAACAGAAACAGAGAGCAGCAAAGGGTACAACTATTGCTGTACCATTCAAGAAAGCCAGCCAGCACACTGCCAATGAGACTGGTCTTTGCTGAGTATCAGAAATCAGAGGTTTCACTTCTGACCATCTGTATGTAGTACAGGCAAGAGACAGGCATCTAATGGTGCAGCCCTGGCTGTAAATACTTTTATAGAAGTGCACTCCATGTAAACATGGCACCAAAACCATATCAAACAAGCAGGTCCTCATTGCTACTCCAAGGCGAAAAATCAGAACCTCAGGCAGGCATGGGGAGGAGGGCAATGCACATTGACACTTCCAGATGACAGAATTGTCTGCTCCACTTTCATGGGCTTTGACACTGTGGAGTCAACCCTTTCTAGTCAGACCGTCAGTTGCAAAGCTGCCAGACAACATGAGCTTCCAAGAGCAGCAGACCCTAAGAGCCGCTGTGAGCTCTGCTGTCTTGCTTGTAAGTAGCCCAAGGAGCCTGGCTGTGATTCTCTCAGATTTGTACCTTGGGAAATGCAGTTACTTCTTGATCTGGAGAAGGGATTGCTTTAACACTGCTCTGGCAGATCCAATTCCCTGGGCCTAAGACTGTGGCCACTGTGTGTCTCCGTGTTCCAAGAGTATAATGAATGACCAGGTCTCTATGAGGAAGGTAGAGAAACAAAAGGTACGGGCAATGTGGTACACCAGAGGACCTCAGTCTAAAAAGGAAACTTTCCCATTCATGCTCATTTGAAGTTATGGGATCCAACATCCCTGCTTATCTCAGTCTTCCTTTCCTTCCTTCCAAACTGAGCTGGCTTGAGGATTGGAGAATTGGATCAAGAAACTGGAATGGAGCTATGAATATATGTGGGAAGGAGGAAGACCTA
Organism: Eurystomus glaucurus suahelicus; assembly: GCA_032159205.1. NCBI lineage: Eukaryota > Metazoa > Chordata > Aves > Coraciiformes > Coraciidae > Eurystomus > Eurystomus glaucurus. The sequence goes on along the minus strand of JAVFHW010067856.1, from coordinate 24,642 downwards.
CTTGTGCCATAATTCATCTGTGTGTTTGGTGGTGAGGTTTTTAAATTTGGTAATAGCAGCCTCTGGTGGTTTATAGCAGCCCTTAGATCTGTTCAGTGAATAGCAGCTTGCTATAAAAGTGCTTTTGTTAGAAATACCAAATCAGCTCCCAGATGGAAATTGTACTTTAGTGCAAGCCAGCTTTCCAAGATTAGAAAATGAACCCACTCTTTTCCCTTATGCCCAACTTTACTATGAAGAACAAACAGCTTCCCCAAGCAATCATTAGTATTTCCTTTTTTATGCTAGCGGTATACTTCAGATAATGTTTCATTCAGGATACAGTAAAAACAGGGGGCTGCAATTGAAAGTGACAATACATCTGGCCCCTGCTTTAAAGGCTTTGCCAACGAAGTAGTGAAGGCAGGTATAAAAAGTGTCATTATCCCAACTTTGCAGATAAGAAACTAAGGTGCAGAGAGATTCCCGATATGAGCTATGTCTGTGTGGAACAGAGATGAGTGGTATGGCAATTGTACTTCATGACCTACAGAAAAACCCCAATGTACACAACAGGCCAGGCTTGATGGGGGTCTAAGCAACCTGATCTAGTTTGGATTAGATGACCTTTGAAGGTCCCTTCCAACCCAATGCATTCTGTGAACAGATGCAGTTTCTGTTTTGGTTATTTTATCAGATCTTTCAGTTCAGAAGCAACATGGAAAAGCCTGATGACAAGAAGAAGGGTATAGGCAGAAACCTCCCAACAACTTCACGCTGTATTTTGCCTTTTTAAATATTACAGGCACATGCTTCAGGCCTCAGGCATCTGCTATAATCCTGAGGGATGGTGTAAGGTGAGGAAAGACACGACCACGCTGCAACAGTTGTTGGCTGTGAGAGGAACGTGGTGCACGAGCTCCCCCTAGTGGGATCACAGATCCCAGACGGGAAAGAACTGCGGTTGGTCGTGCTGTTGACGTCCTCCGTAAGTAAGCCTACTGACCATGTACTCACAGGGGAGCATTTCTCACAATTAATTAGATGCAACGAGGACTAGTGATTCAATGAACGAATGTAGAACTCTCCTTTTGTATGACCTTCCTGGATACCTCAGGATTCCTGAAAAGTTTCCTTTCCCCTGCCTGCAAGAAAGATTAAATGAATGATACCATGGGGTTTTTTTAATATTTTTTTTTTCTTCTGTATAGCAGCAACTTCCAACGAGTGTATTATTTCCATTTCTCAGTGTCACTCCTTTTTACTTGTAAAATTTTGGTTTTCATGAATGTTTTCTGAAGCAGAGATTCCTCTTTACCCCAGTACCCAACTATACAATAAATGATAGTACTAACAATATGTGAATCATATCTCTTTTCCAGCATTCTGAACCCTAGATTTGAAAAAGACAATGTTTGGAACTGACCGTGATTTTAGATGAAGGGTCAGTCATATAAAACTTAGATGCATAGATACATCACCAAATCGTGTATCATTCACTAAAAACCTTCCTAGTTTTCAGTGGGAATTGTGAATTACTGATGGTTTTGCAGAGGTCACAGTCATCTTTTCTTCCCAAAACCTAATATGCATTTTGGGGGTGTACTTCCTTCCAGGGAATGACAACTGAGAGCTGCCAAATTAAGGCAGATACATTAGAATTATTAAAAGAGTGTTAGAGAGAGAAAAAAACACTGCAGAAGGTTAATCGCAGCATGCAGTAATCATGAAAGGAGCATGTTGTCCAGGCAAGTTAGGATACTGTTTCAGAGGTAGGCTTAAGCCCACAGTCTGTGCTGTTAGACTCAGTGTCACAGTAACTGCATTAAATTCCCTGGACTTTATTATGTAGGACTGGATAGATGAGTTAGTGGTCTCTGGCTTTAAAACTACAAATGTACAAATTACAAAATCTTAAAGAACTGGGTGAGATTTCTTAAGAGTTATTTATTACATAGATGGGCTGAAACTGCACAATACTTGCTTTCCCAAAATGAAATTACTTTTAGTAACAGTTTCCAAACACAGCTTTTTGTTCGTGTTATTCATAATCAGATTAAATTGTATTTTTTGAGATCAAACTTGGACTCTTCCACGTCATATTTTCAAAACTATAAAGACATGTGACTTCTAAAAGTAGTGGAGTCAAATGTCTTCCTCAAAAGGTTAAGGTAATGAACAAGACCTATGAGCCTCTGTTCCTGAAATGACCATCCTTTTATTCAGTTGAATATTTAACATAAACTTTCAATTAAAATACTTCCTCTGTTATTGTAACATTAAGTTAGTTGAAGAAAAGTTAAATGAGATTAAATGAGTGTGTGCACATTTTTCCTTATTTTCATGCTGATTGACATTTCTTTATGTAGTTTAACACACACACACAAAGTATAATTGCAAATATATATGTGTTTATCTGTTTCCAAATATATCTTTTTGTAATGTCAAGGTCTAAAACAACTCAGTGAAAATAAAAATCTGATCAAGGATTTTATCTTGTGGTCATTGGAAACTGTCCCATTGCCTTGAAAGTATTTTGGAGGAAAGGCTTTTAGAGTGCTTATTTTAAAATAAATTACTATCTTCTGTACATCAAACATTCCCCACACATATCCAATACCTGAAAAACTACAGGTGTCTTGTCATTCAGCTCAGCACCTTATCAGACATTATCTATCCTCCTAGGTGGGGTGCTAGATGTAGATGATTTAGAAATAAAGGTTTAACCTCTTATCCCATGGGAACAGTCACTTCCTGGCCTTAACACGCGTTCAAAGAATCCCTTTCAAGTTCTTCATTGTTTTTGAAGTTGTCTTATTTAAATATTTCCCTTGCATTGGTCAGCACTGATTGTTAATTGAGGAGACGTACACTGAAACCTCACAGGGACTGTGAGGTGCAGTGGGATGCTCTTTGACCAGGACACAAATATGTCAAAACACCAACCTTGACCCAAAATGCTGAGCCCATTGCATTTTTATAAGAAACAGCTTGGTAGGGATTGTGGCAAAAGAGAAAAGACATGCAGAACTCATTACCTTGCCCTTGATGATTCAATGCATGTTAGCTTGTCCGTTCTCAAACATAAACTCCCTACACCTCTGACAAAGACTAGACAGTAACTAGAGCATAACATCACATAGAGCAGAGAGAGCAATTTGAACAGGTTTCTGTTTGTAAACTTGATTTGTTTTTAGCTATAATCCTTGCTTAATCCTCAGCTGCTTCTCTAAGCTCAAATTTGTTCCTTCTTTTACATGTAAGAATGGTGGTTAATGCCTGGAAGAGGAGGGCATTCCTTCCTAGACCACTCCAGAAGTCTGGAAACTAGCAGGAGGAAAAGAAACAATAAAACATGTTTAACCAGCATATGGTTTTGCTGTATCTGCTGCAAATGACAACAGAGACTGTGAATAGGAGTTTGTGGCAGGACATTAGAAGTGTCGACACTGAAAATTCAAGAGGACGGCTGTATATAATTACAGAGATGGAAGATTCCGCTTTGAGGAAGAAGAAACTCACTATTGTATTTTGAGGGGAAGCATTTTTCTCCTTCTTAAAGGGAGGACAAATTTGTATGAATACCATGTTATCCCTTTCCTAAAAGGTATAGAATTTGTTAGGTGTTTTATCTGCTCCTATAGTACATTCTTATCCTTCACACTATCATCATCTCTGTAGAAAAAGCACACCGCAGTTCTGACGTGGAAGATGGGACCTCAGCTACATCCACGATCAGTGCAAGAGCTCATTACGTCACATGCTGGAGATAATGGCCATCATAGGAGTAAGGGCCCCTCTGTGCCAGCCCAGTGCTCACTGAGCCATCCAGCAACTTTTATGGGCACAGAAAAGGGACACAAAGATGGAGAAAATCTGTAGAGTTACACATTTACGTAGGAGACTGAAATCTTTGTGTCTTTACTTTTTCAATGCCTTCCAAGAAGGCACAACAAATAAAAATACCTCACACTACCAAGTATTCTAACCAACACGCATGATAACTGTGTTCATAGGTTTGTATCTCTGCTCCTAGGGTAACCTCTTTGCAACCCTCCATTAACTTAAAAGTCCTGGTGTGAAAGAAAACATAGTCCCATTTATACTCTTATGTTGATATAACTGAAGTACACCCATACACAGGGATTGAATGTGTTTTGTGGTCTCAGAAGGGTTACACTAAAAAAAGAGCCTGGATTTATGGAACCACAGAAGAAGGAATCACCTGCACATTTGAAGCAACAGTAGCGTGTGCAAAAGTAATTTTTCAGTTGGAGGAGTCTGGCAGGAGGTAGGAAATCATTTCTGATGTGCCGCATAATGGAAAAGAACAGCTCAGATTCTGGACCAGGATCATCCAGTCCTGAGGAAACTGGTGAGATAGCCATTCCTCCCTATGTGTGTGTACACAGTCCGTATGTTCACAGCTGCATGTACATATGCAGACTTTCTGTTATGTAAGACAGAAATGATGCCTGGCTTTTTATCATTTTTTTAGTATATACTGTCTTTCACAGGAGACTGATGGTAAAACATGCCTGTGTTAAAATGTGATCATAAAGAAGAAAAATGTCTGAAAAAGCGAAACTAGCTATCATGATACATGGAGAAAAGTGTTATCAAATAAATCTATAGCTACAACAACACCTTAGTTTTAATTTTTCACTCTGTGTGTAGTCCATCAATCAATCAAAATGAAATGTTAAATTTTGTCTTCCGTCCTCCCCATTCATTAAAAAATACTATTCTTCACTTTTTTAATGATGTTCTGCTTCACTACCTTTCAAATTAATCTAAAATTCTAGAATATTTAAAAATCTGATTCAGAGCTAAAAGTGTGTAATTGACAATTGTGCTGGAATGTTTTAGCATTATTTGGGCCCTTTTCCCCATCAAGAAGAGGAAATAGCATAAAAAAAGTAGACACTTAAGAAACAGGGAACAGCAATGCTGGGAAGTTCCCAGCCCTGGTGAAATCAGTGAGACCAGAATTAGCTTCTTTCCTTTCTTTTGCACCAATCTGATATACCCTTGTTTTAATTATGGTGGTTTTTTTAATTATAATCTTCACTAGGTGCCTTTCAGTGAAGGGGAAAGTCACATCTGTTGCAAAGTGACACCAGCATACTGTTTTGGGGGAACTACTGGCTGAATTTCTAAATAGTTAAGGTGGCCTCTGCCTTTGTTCTTTGCACTCATTAATTTAAGAGAAAGGATGACAGAGCTTCTGAAAATGTGTTCTTCAGCATATACCCTCTTGTGTATGAGGTGGCAGGAAGAAATGAAAGCTTGACTCTCCACAACAATCATTTCTCATTATATCAGTCTGACTGTAAGAAGGAGTCTTCCTTTTCCTCCTATGTAACCTTGGCATCCCCTAGATAGAGGTGACCATTTTCATCCACCACAAGATATGTTCATACTGACAAAGCATTTGGGTTTATACCACCTGAACAGTTTGCTCTGACTACATGATCTGCTTCAAAGGAAAGGAAGTATTTCAATATTGTGCACACGCACCCCATACCCAAGGTCTACCTGTGTGATCTCAAAGACAGATCTGTTGCAATATTGCTGTGCAGCCTTGAAATGAGCTGTTTGAGGATGAGCCATGAGAATCCTTCACCAGATGTATCTTCCCCCTCTCTGGAGCTCTTTGCCCAAGCTATGTTGCAACCCTACCCACAGCTGATGATGTATGCTGTTGATCGTCACACACTGACCTGAATTCCTGGCTTGACTTTGGACCCACCCCATCTCTATGGTTTTGCCTGATGACTGCTGGATGCTAGATAACCCAGGCTGCTGTCTCCCTGCTGGGAAGGACACTGCCCCTGCAGCATGGTGCCACCCTCAGCTCCAGCTCCCCTTCACCTGCAGAACAGCCCACTCCTGACACACAGCTCTGGAGATGTTTTCTGTGAACCTGCCATAGGGATACGGCTGGTTTATAGCTCTGCCTCTTTGCAAGAGCTGTGCTACCTAGAACCCAGGGCCTAGATCCATGGGTCCCATTCCATTTTCTACCTTATTCAAGGGAGTCCGTCAAACACAGAAGACTGAGAGGACAGGACTTCAGGTTTCTGTATTACATAACCCTTAATCTTTTGTTAAGACAACAGTCATATTTCTTCCTGAGTTGATTCCCACCTGCTGGACAGCCTGTGAGAGTCTGTCTGTCTTATCTGTGCTTTCTGTCTTCATCTGCTCCAGAGCCTGGCAGATCTCACCAGTGCTCCCCAGGTGGTGCCGATCCTGACCTCCTAGGATAACAGTACCTTTAACCTCTGGCCTGGCACAAATTTCACTGGCATGGAGTCAGTTCCAGGCTATTTTCCAATAAAAAAATATCCTTGCGATTCACTGGCATCTCCTATTCATAGAATCATAGAATCATTATGGTTGGAAAGGACCTCAAGGATCATCTAGTCCAACCTTCATCCTAACATCAGACCATAGCCTCAAGAGCTACATCTACTCGTTTTTTAAACACCTCCAGGGATGGTGACTCCACCACCTCCCCGGGCAGTCTGTTCCAGTGCCCAACCACTCTCTCAGTAAAAAATTTCTTCCTAATATCTAATCTAAACCACCCCTGATGCAACTTGAGGCCATTTCCTCTTGTTCTATCATTACTAATTTGAGAGAAGAGACCAACACCAGCCACACTACAACCTCCTTTTAGGTAGCTGGAGAGAGCAATAAGGTCTCCTCTCAGTCACCTCTTGTGCAGGCTAAACAGCCCCAGTTCCCTCAGTTGCTCTTCATAAAGCATGCTTTCCAGACCCCTCACCAGCTTGGCTGCCCTTCTCTGCACCCACTCCAGCACCTCAATGTCCTTCTTGTACTGTGGTGACCAAAACTGGACACAATATTCAAGGTGCAGTCTCACGAGTGCCGAGTACAGGGGCACAATCACCTCCCTACTCCTGCTGGTCACACCATTTCTGACACAGGCCAGGATGCCATTGGCCTTCTTGGCCACCTGGGCACACTGCTGGCTCATGTTCAGCCGGCTGTCCACCAGCACCCCCAGGTCCTTTTCTGCCAGGCAGCTTTTCAACCACACTTCCCCAAGCCTGTAGTATTGCCGGGGGTTGTTGTGACCAAAGTGCATGACCTGGCACTTGGCTTTGTTAAACCTCATACAATTGGCCTCAGCCCATCACTCCAGATATTTCAGGAGCTTTCCCCCTTTTCAGCTGCACTGTAAATAACACTGTGACTTCCAACAGGACAATATTCTGCAAAGAAATCAATAGATGAACATTATTTGTGCAGAAAAATTACTAGTTCTTTCTTCACCATAGTTTATATGAGCTTCCCTTGAAACATCCAGGGCTGAGACCAAAACTGTTAAAACTGTTGTTTAGAGAAGGTTTTTGAACAAGTCTGCACTAAAAGCAAGACATTAGGAAAAAGAATGTCATTTGGTTCTCAAAGTTAAGGGCTTGATTGGCCTCCTGTGGCTGGTGCCTGCCATATGCTGCCTGGAGGTCCAGCATGGCATCTGCTCTTTATGCTATAATGGGCATGTGCAATAGCAACCTGCTAGCAGACAGCCCCTGTAACAGTGAGACAGAGGATAAACAGTGTAGGACTGCCTTCCAGACCAACTGGATTTTAAAAAAATTATAATAAAATTAATATTCAGAGGAGGCCTCCCACTCTGCCCATCCTCTCTGGCCTGGTTATTCTTTTAGATTCTTCTTAATACACTACAGAAATTGTGCAGGTCAGATAGGATGGTGAATTTGGCTTAAAAAATTTCAGATTAGGAAGATTACATGGGGATAGTTTCTCATTAAGCCATCCTTTCTCAGTCAGCCCAATTTTGAAGGAGGGGGTGGAGGAAGGGGGAGCTGCCTGAATGGTACAGGGCAAGTAGCTTGAGAAGAGGCTGTCCCTCTCAGCTATAGTGCTGCAGTGTAGCTTAAACTTTACTCTGCGACTTGTGGTATTCACTTGTGCCTTTGTGAGAAGAAATGTCAGCTTGGACCATACACTTGTCAAAAGGTTGATGTCTGCCTGCCAGTGCTAGCTTCCTTCACTGAAAACATCTCAAATAAGACAATTGCAGCAATGGGGTTCCTTCAGACCTGGTCCCAGCAGATACTGAACACCTCCTGTGAATTAAGCATCAACAGGAATCGACAGCACTCAATGCTGTAAAGGGCTGTGATCTTTGCTGGCTAAATGAATATGTCATTCAGCATTAAAAAATAATAAATAGTGAAGTTGAATCAGTGTCTAATACAAGAGATCAAACATCCTCAGCCAAAAGGTAGAAATAGTCTGGGTGACAGCATGTTCTGATATAGTAAATCCCATATGATTATGCCTAACCACCTCTCTAGTCCTCATCACCATCTGGTAATGGTGATGGTGAATGATAAAATTCTCCAATAGGCAGAGAAATGTGACTGGGACTAGTGAATCATCACTGACAGGTCAAGTAAGGCAGTCTTGTTTCCCAGATCACAACATTTAAAAGAATGGTTCTTTGAAAAAACCTCACAAAGAGGGTTTGTACTTCTACATGTAAAAGACATCAGGATTTTTCTATGCCAAAATGTTTAGATCTTTCCTTTGTCCTTTCAGTAGCCATACAGCACAGGATTTACCAGCTCTACACAGATTTTCAGTACTACAGAATGTGCAGGGTGCATCATGACCATTCTGTCCATGAAACACTTGCACATGGCTCATTTTCCACTTTGCTTTGCATTCAAGGTATATTCTGCAGGCCTCACAGTAACTTTTTTTTAACTTACTTTTTCATAAGGAAGCAGGTTCAAGTCTTTGACAAGTAGATATTAGAACAGTTTCATTATTCCCCCTGTCCTTCACATATTCCAGCAGATTATTAGACAGATTTCCATCCCACTGAGATTAATTAGAAGGTAAAAAGGAGAACAACCTAAAGATGATATTCCCTATTGCATAATGAAGCAATCAGAAACAAGGAAGCCATCTTGCTTTCCAACCTCTTGAGGCCGGTCTGTCTTAAAGTGGCAAACCATTATGTTCCTTGATTCCACCCTGGCAAATTGCTGAGCTGCATTTTATATCTCACAATAATGGATATGTTAGATACTCATAATGGTTGAAATTTTGATCACAGTTTGTGTCACCAGGGTGGTAGCTTTCATGCAAGTAAGTCTTTATGAGCTCACATTCCCGTGAACCTCCCACAGTTACAAACTGGTGGCCTCCATGCCTGACCCAGCCTGATAAGGTGACCTTCCCTCCTTCTAATTTAATATATTGGCCTGTGTTCAGCCATCCATGTTTTCACATGCATCCTGACTCCTGTTTTAGCCCATTTTTTCTCTGCCAGCAGAGTGATGGCATGCCTTCTATTCATTATGCATGTTCTTTTGTTTCTTCAGTAGTGGTAAAGAAGAACAAGATTTTCTTTAGGGAAGGCATTTTGGCCTTTACTGCCACTGGTTCCCGCTATAGTGATGTACTTCCCACAGTGAAGTATATCACTTCTTCGCTCCTTTCCTCTCCTCTCCTCTTCTCTCCTCCCCTCCCCGCCACTGCCCGCCCCACCCCACCTGCCTCTCTCAATTTTGTGACCATCTAACTTCTGCTTCACCTAACAATAACCTAATATAAGCTCCTTGTACTATATGGTCCTAAAGTAGCACAATTTATATAACTTAGTTAATAAAAATATACATTAATGAATAATAAACTTTCTCATGTTCTTACCCTGTTTTATCTCTAATGCTTTTCCTGTGTAATTCTCCTATATTCTTTGAATAGCCTGCAGAAAGCAGGCACATATTGGCACTAGGCTGACTGAGAACAGTAAGAGTTATCTTCTACTCACTGTATCTCTGAGATCCTCAAAGACACCCTGCAGGAAGAGGAAGCACTGAAGGTCCCCTAAAGAGCCAAGAAAGCTTTTATAAGCATGTATTTTATTTTTTAGCTTAGTTATAAAAATTTGGTAACCCTTGGCACCCATAATGTGTGACTTCAGGATATCATGTTAGACACTTGTCCAGGCAAAGTCATTGCCATGTTAGAGGCAATCTTGTCTTCTGCTCCTCTCTACCCAGCTGTTTTTTCCTGTTGCATATCTCTTTGATTTCAGCTACTTTTCAACAAAGCTGCTCGTGGAAACTGTATCACAAGATGACAGAAACAGCCACTAGGGTGTGAAGAGCTGTTAAAAATTACAATACATCTAAAGACCTCATCAGATCTTTCAAGCACGTAAAGTGATCCAGAGCCTTCAAGCACTGACTTTCTAATCTGCCTATGTCTAGTCCCTAGAAATAACCATCTTGGACCCTAAAGAAACCTACTCCTTACTTCTCCTACCCCACAGACTCTCCCCTTGCATCCTTTTCCCTAATAGCAATTTGCTAAGGGAGGATAAATACTATTAATTTTTTATAACTAGCTTGGATTCCAGAATAGCATCTCCTAATCATGCCTCTTGTACTATGTATCACAATCTAGAGAACAGCCAAGCCACATTGCCTCAGCCCAAGACCTCAATTCTCTCATTAGAAAGTGATATGACCTTGTTTACTGTTGACTCTTGCAATTTATTCCACCACAATCATCACAATAATCTCTTAGAAGACTTAGGTAAGTCCAGTCAAGCACTTGCAGGAACATGCTAAAAGCACAGAACATACCAAATATTCACAAAATGTGATGCGTACAACTGCTGAAAAGAAGAAATCAGATGAAACATATTGCCAGGTGAAGTCACTTTCACCTAGTACAAAACTATACATGGTGTCTGATCAGTCGTTACCTCAAGAGAAGGCTGCCCTTACCCTAGTGAAACCTGTGGGTTTGTAGTTCTTTGCCTCCAGGGATCCTTTTCTGGGAACAATGACAGGAGCTCCCAGAATTCTTTTACAAGTTACGCTTAAGCAGAAAATTGCAGTGGGAAAGAGATCTAGTGTTTCAAAAAAATAACTGGAATGAGATGCTGTGAGTTTCATACCAGTTTAAGAATATAAATTCTGTCTCATTTGTGAGATTTGAACTCCACATAGTTTTAAGGATAGAGAAGCAATATCCCTGGCTCCTCATAGTCATCTTTTTCTTTTCCTTTGAAAGGCTTGATTCTAATCCACAGTTTTAAAGCACCACCTGAATATGTGAAAACGCGCAGCAAGGTAAGAATCGTTGTTTTGTTTGAATTAATCTATTTATTTATTTTCGTTTTTCTAAATGAAACACACAGAAAAGTCCCAGGCATAGTGTGACTTCAATGAGTGATAAAAGGGTGAAATTAACAACTGGAAACTTCCACAAAGACTGTGCCACCCATGTGGAATGGGAGAAGCTAATGTATGGAGAGACTTCAACCAGCATCATGAACTGAATGGTCACTGTATCTGATGGGTATGTCCTCATCTTTGTGGTCTTTCTAGATGCTCTGAGAAAAAATATGGCTACATCATCTACCTTTGTGGGCATCATTGCTGTATAATAGCTCTCCCAGTTATTAAATACAAAAGACTGGGTAATTTATTCATTTGGAAATACCCCAATATGAGGAATAGCATTTCTAAGGCAGTAAAAATTTCATTGATGTTAATTGTCCTTGCTTGTATCTACATAATGACCTATATGCTTGTACAAAGTCTATGCTCCCCTGACAGGCTTTCAAGATCAGCTACAAAAAAAGGATAAAAACAAAGTGTTTTATTTTTTTCCTTCCAGTTACAGGGAAGCTTTCCAGGCTTAGTTCAAACCAACATCTAGGTAACTGTCAGGCTACACAGGCAGGCTGCTGCTGCATAGACACTCATGCACAGAATATTTATTTAAAAGAAAACCAAAGCTAATTTAATTTAATCTTGGCATAAAGTAATGCTCATATGGGCAAGTAAATGTCTCAAGCAAGGGCTGGTCACAGCTAGGTGGTGGAAGGAGTATATGTTGCACTGATGTCTTCAGTTGTAACAAATGAGACTCCCTGAACTGTTGTTCTGCTTGTTCCTAAACATCCAGGTGGCCCACGGTCCTTCATGGCCACTCCAGCACATGCATGATCTGTTTTTACTGATGGTGTTAAAGTACGTGAAAAGCATCTTGCTAACTTATCTGTGCATGAAGGACCATCCTATGTAAATATTCCTGCATCTGCAGGACCAGTTTCTAGTGACCATTTACAAGTGCCTTATTTGTGTTCAAGCTCAGCAAGAACTATCTATGAAAGTCTCTGAAATGGCCAAGTTATCCATCTACAGTGTCAAATAAGACTTTTAAAATTGTTCTTGGCACAGCAAGAGCTGACCCAGGAGTGATTCTTTAGGACAGTCAAAAAAACTCTCCTAAAACAGTTCTCCTAAAACTGTCCTAAAATTGATCCTAAAACCAGGAGATCAGTCACTTAGTTTCAAGTTTATTCATTTGTTCAAACCAGTTCATTATCTCATCTATGAAAACAACTAGGAGTGCTGTTTCTGGACCACTCAGGGAACTGATGACTAAAGTGAACCAGGTATGCATATGGGTATTGCCCTGATACCCAACAATACCGCCATTACAACTAAATTATTACTCATGCCTAACTTCTAACTTAAGTACCATAAGTCTTGCAAAATATTGGTATAAATTTGGTATAAATAAATATATGGTGTTTCAGAAATAATTCTCTAGAAGAAGGAAGATGTTACCATACAGTCTTTTGAAAAATGGTAGTTGAACTGAGAAAAACGTGGTTAACTTCTTAATCAGGCAATTAAGCACGAAAGCCCATGTAAGCACTGAAGTGTTTTTACTACACCTTTTACCAGGTCTGAACTCTTCCATTTCTCTCCTCCCACTTTCTTCAGTTCTAAATAGAATTTAGACAAGAAATTATTATGACCTTTTTGCAGGTTTGCTAATGATAATCACCTTCTCCAGCATTTATCTAATTTAGCTTATCAACAATAGTTTTAGTTACAGTAGAAATGTTGTTTCTGACACATCTGTATTTAAACCACTCTCTGCTGTTGCTGATGGACAAAAAGATGGTAAATATCTTCAGGTACTTCTATATTTCCTATTAATGATGGCTCTGACCCAAACATCCAAAATAGCCCCTGACATTTTTCTTAACAGGAAAGCTGAAAAGATGGTTCTGATACATCATGAGCCCTTTTCAGCCTTGTTTTGACTTCAAAGAAAAGTGTCACATGAAAACAAAGATGGAAAAGCTATCATAAACATTTTGCCCAAAATCTCTCAATGGACAAGTTTTGTGCTTCCTACACCAGCTTATTTCAAGCTAGAAGTGAGCAGTTGCTTTTCAGGAAATAAATGACCAACAAAACAGATTGCCCCATGAAAGCAGAAGACTTCTCACCAAGCAAGGTCAAACTGAAGCCTAAATGATGGATATTGAGAAGCCTTCCTGGCAGACCCGGAGTCCCACAGGAGCATCCACATTGTTCTTCCACTGATGCAAAGAAAATATTGAGTAGGTGTCACTTTATAAGATGATATATGCAGTAAGAAATCCATCTCAGCTGGTTTGCCTGCAGGGGCCCTATTCAGATGTATTCTCCCAAGAAGAGTAAATGGGTTTTTTTCCTTACAGATTCTTTCAGTGATTGCTAATTTTGTCTTTTACCAGATTGCACTGAAGTTTTCAGGACAATTTCTATTACAATGTCATTGATTTTTTTAAAGATCATATTTTTAAAGGACTTATTTTGAACCAAGTAGGTTTTTTCCTGAAAACTTACAGCAACTTGTTTTGCTTTGTGAAAATGGTCACATGGAGAAGTAATTCAAGAAAGTGATAATTAGATGAGTAGTTATGTTTCTAAACTTCTGGTGCCTTAGAAAGGTAGGAAAAGGTCCATTTAGCTGAAATTTTTTTCCACTATTCCTTGGTTGAATGATGGCTCAGTCCTGACAGCTGTATTCTAAATCACCACACCTTCCCAGCTAGTAAGTGTTTTTTCACCACATATTTACCACATACTGGATATTGGATTTATTAGACAAATTCAAATTGTGACTAAGAAATCCAGTTCATTATTTAACCTTACTATAAATAAAATTATTATGTTTTCTAGATGTATTGCCGCACACAGATTTTTAGGAGCACATATTGTGGTCCAAGCTGAGAAAGTCTACACAACATTCTAGACCACCTGATATCTTCTCCTTATAGGTTCTCCCCCTAAAACAAGGAATATAAAAAAAATCAAAGTATGTCCATCTTTGTGTTCTCATTCTTGTATATGTTGGGCAAGATAAATCATCAGTGAACCTAAAACAGAACAAAGGACATCTAGGTCTTCAACAGCACCCATTACTGAAACAAGAAAAAAGACTTGTATCTACTTTCTGCAATTTGATCTGAGAACTTAGATTTTCACAGATGGTTTTGTTTTTTTTTTAATCTATGTATATTATTATCTTGAAACTGAGGGACTTCACACATATTGACAACTTGGTTCTGCAGTTTCTCTGTGCATTTGTATTCCTCAGTTTTTAACAAAAAAAACCCACCAGCTGGTTTAAAGTACACGTCTCCAGTATCTCTGGTACTGGATCATGACAATTTAAGCATTATTCCTGAAATGAAGGTTTATGTACCACCCTTTGCAACCTCCAAGCAGTTACATTGGTATTTCAAAGCACATTGAAAAAACAATCACAATTTGTGAAAACTAAGTAATTATGAAGAGCTGCATCTTACAAAACCCAAACATAAGTATCACCGATTCCATATGATTTTTTCTTTTGCAGACAATAGCACAAAATATAACAGCATAAACTGTTCTGCATCAAAAAGATAGTATTTTCATGCTAATCAACTCCTACAGGCTGTTTTACAATGAAACTACATGGTTGTAGTAATGTTCTCTCTGTAATTGATTGGATACATTTTTAAGATATGGTGCAGGATAGTACGCAAATTACTTATGAATCTGAATATTTAAGATGTTTCCAGTTGTAAACAGAAGCCTTGGGTAACACTGAGGAAAAACTGCTTCTATACTATTTCTTTCTGCCAAAGAGAGCTTAAACCCAGAGATACTTTGCTACTTGTAGTGCTTGCATGATATTCAGCAATCACTGCTTAACCTCTCTTAACAGAAACTTCTCTTTACTAGGAATTCTCATAATAGTGTGTCTGCATCATAGATCTAGTTTTAGTTTATTAATGTGGAGACACCACACCAGACTATTTTTCTCAATTGTGCCATTGTCTCCATTTTATCTTACGCAGAATGTCTGGTCCTTTATTTCACATTACAATGGCAAGGCTAACAAGCACTTTTTCAATATATTTCATCTATTGAATGGGGTTTGAGCAGCAGTTCTATTTGCACAGATGTCCTCTTTGTCTCCTTTTACTGTCTCTTCCAGGCACCGTGTTCAGTCTAAAATAATGCATATGTGATGGCAAATATCCTACTCTTTTGCATTTGTCACATGACCAGACTGTCTATACAACAGATGTTCCAAATTTGATAGAAACCTCTCGAGGCAAAGACCACTTTTTTCATTCTTATCATAAAAGTCTTTTTTTCTGGGGTAGCTTGGCATGTGCATAAGCTGCTCACACTAGATCTTCAGGGACTTCCTAAAGCGTTCATCAGAATGCGCTTTTGTTAGTAACTCCTACTGCATCCAACCACATAGATTAGATATTTGCAGGAACAGCCTTAGTTGTGCTATATTGACTGATAAAAGTCTTTCTTCCATCGAATTAGATGTATTTATTGGACCTTTACTTGCTTCTGGGAGCTGTTAAGGCTCACTCAAATCTTACACTTTGTCATATGTGTAAGCTGCAGTACCAAAACCTGCCCGAACATCTGGTACTTGCAAAAATGGTTGCTCTAAGCACTGCATTCACCACTAGATTTATTAGTAAATTACCTGGACAATTTGACAACAAGTGTGGAAGTTTCATTCCGCTGAATAATGACAAATTACTTTCCATCTCCAGCTTATGACAGATGTGCTTCTTGGACAAATCTTTTGCCTGTTAAATTTCCTGTGACTCTATAGGTGCACCTAGACTTGCTGTGAGATTAGTCCCCCCAACAAGCATGGATGATTGCAAATGGTTACAAACTGTCCCTGTTACGTGAGTAACCAGTCTCTCATCCTGTGCTTTGCTTTTGTGCTTCCCACTTTGGCATGTGACTTAATGTGACATTACCTTAGTACCTGGCTCTTTAGAAGCTGTGCACATCGTATCAGTTTTCTGTTCCCATTTTAGAGAATGACCATGGACCCTTCCACAGCTTAGCCCCATGGCTTTGGCCACTACTCCTGCAGGGACTGGAATATAATAATAAAGGGTGTGCATGTGACAAGTCAGTTTTACCTTTATATCTTCTGCAATGTTTTTTTTCAGCTGTTTAGTGCAATCACCCTGCTACCACTCATTGCAAGATGAATGCTTTCAGTAGTCTGATACCAAATCCATAACAACTGTAGGGATTTTGCTGTTGTTTTGTTATATCTCAGGAACAGTGCTTCCAAGTTGTGCTATCATGAAATCACTAACAATATAGGCAGAAATATTTCAGAAGTAACTGGATGTGCCGACACTGGGCTCACCAAATGCAACACCTTACCTTTCTCAGGCGGCATCATTTATTTGTCAAGATCTTAAAGGTTTGTGTAGTCCAGCTAGTGATCATTAACACAATTCAGAGGCTCTGTAGTAGGCTTATGACTGCCTCATGACATGAATGTTCTGTGGTAACTTCTTAGAACTTGAAGAAATCTTAGGAAGTATTGCTTGCAGTGAACTGAAATACGGAATTTCCTAAGTTTGATAGGGACTTCTGTAGCAAAAACTAGTCTCTGCAGTGTCTTCTATGACTTTCTATAAATCTTCTGACTAAAATTTTAAAGCAAAATGTACTGACTTTGTAATAACATACAAGACACCGATCTCCAAATTTTATCTTACAGGAAAACAAAATCAGTAATTTCAAAAATTTATTAGAGCTCATTTGATATTTTCCATGCAAATATATATAAAAAAACCTTTTAAAACTCAATGCATATCCAAGGCAACTTTTAGAAGTTTATTAAGTGAAGAATAAAAATATGTCACTGTTTAACCAACTCAGTGCCTTTTTCCTAAGTCATGTCTACAGACATGAATAAAATGTAAATAGAAGTGTGCCCCCAGAAGAGTGAATACTAAAGGTTTTTGCATTAATCTCTGGTACTTCTAATGCTGTCTTTAATCAAAGGTTCTCAAACTACAGTGAAACTTCAGTCAGATCTACTCCAGAGATTGCACTGAAATATCAATTTTCAAACCAGAAGTGTAATGTTTTCTTGAATGCTAGGCTTTCTATGGGACTTGGTGAAGCTAAGTACAACCCTTGAGTGGGGAAAGCTTCTCTAATCCACCACCATCAGACTCTCCCTGTGTGATATGAATCACATCTGACCTTCCTTGGTGCTACTCAGCACAGGCAGTGTGCAATCTTGATCTGAGGTAGCCAGGTTCAGACACTCAGAGCCTTGGGAGAGACAGTTTAAGCCAGGAGCTGTCAAGCTTCCCATTGCACAGCTGTGGAGGATGCAGCTCTACCTCATTTCTGACTCTGGGGTGAGGAATGTCCTGCAGTCGCAGACCTCCAAGAGGACAGTCAACTTGCTCTTACCAGTACTTGGGAATAGATCAGAAAGTTATTCCACGTATCACCTGCAGTTTCACCACAGCTTCAGACTGTCATGTTTTGTAGTCCTTTCCAAGTCAGAAATACACTTTCTGCTTAAGGATGTTTATGCCTGTGTCTATGTGTACACATACATACATCTATGTATATGCATATGCATACATTTGCAAGTTTTGGTAAGAGTCCTTTTAGGTAGGCTGTAGATAGGCAACAGATGTTCCTGATTAATTCCTGATTAATTCCAGCTCCTGTAACTTAGATACACTTGATAAGAAGTGAACTTCTGTTTTAATGAGCAACTACAGTTCTGTGTTTGAAAATCATGACATATCTACTACTGGCATGCATTACAGCATGACTCAAACAGAGATGCAGAAGTTGGTCTTGCAGCCTAATTATTTAAATTTTTTTTTCCCTATTTGCAAGTCAAACTTATTCCATTTAATAAAAAGCAGCTAAACCCACATTCCGTCATACTGCAAAAGCAACAGTATCCAACATAGAAAGAAAACGTTTTTTCTCCTTTTTAGCTATGAAGTGCAGCAAGGTAATGCTAGATAGGTAGTCTGAAAAAAATGACATTTCAACTTGCAGCCCAGGAGAAGTCTGTGTTCTGATGGGATCTTCAGGAACAAGGATAAGCAGCATTGCTTTTTCTTTCCTCTCTGGTATGGAAGTAGATTGTCACTGCCCTGACATGTTGTGTGAAAGTGAGAGTTTCTTTCTGAATCTTCATAACCAGTGGCAAAATCAGAGCATTTAGTAAAAGCATTTACCATTTTAAGAATCACACTTACAACTCCGAATCTCTGTAGTCTTCATTTCATTGCATCTGGGAATATATAACCCAGGAATGCAGCTGAGACTGGGATCCACCTGGCTGCAGAGCAGCCCTATGGAGAGAGACCTGGGGGTCTTGGTGGACAGCAGGCTTAACATGAATGAACAGTGTGCTGCAGTGACAAAGAGAGCTGGCAGGATGCTGGCTGGATCCTTGTGGCTCTTCTCTGGACTCTTTCCAGCTTGTCCGCATCTTTTTTGTATAGGGGGGAGCAAAACCGAATGCAGTACTCAAGGAAGAAAGAAAGAAAGATCCTCCTCCAGGTGTTTTGACTTTCATGCATAATTCAGAATACTAAAATTACTCTTTCTGGAGCAGCCGTATATGTGAGGTAAGCCCTGTAAGCCCCACGCAAGCCTTTGGCTTGCTGTCTGTGATGCCAGTTAAGGCTTCTGTCTTTCTAATGCCCCTAGGCATTAGGAAAACGCCCTGAACTTTCTATGAATTGAAGAAAGAAAAAAAGAAAAAGGAAAAATGCCACTGTAGCTGAGAATATCCTAAAACTAAGGCTAGCAGATGAGGATATGCTCTAACAGTGGTGGAGTAATGCCTCCCTTCATAGCCATAAGTAGCCAGCTGCAAAATTTCTTATCCAAAGAGTACAGGCACATAGATGTTTTTAAATTATTCTTTAATAGATCTGCTTTCTGGTCCTTTCCCTATTATCTTTCCTTGCCTGTTGGAGTTGACCTTGGCTAGCTGCCAGGTGCTCACCAAGCTGCTCTCTCACTCACCCTCCTCAGGAAGACAGGGGAGAAAGTAAGAGTAAAAACTCATAGGTCAAGATAAGGACAAGGAGATTATGCACTAGCCAATGTCATGGGCAAAATGGACTCAACTTGGGGAAGACCAATTTAATTTATTGCCCATTAATAACAGAAGATTATAAAATACATTCCTCATTACCACCACCACCACCTACTTTCAGTCTTAACTTCATTCCTGATTCTCCTACATCCTCCCCACTGAGGGACACAGTGGGAGGGGGAATAGGGCTTTCAGTTGGTTCAAAACACTTTGTGTCTGCCACACCATCCTCCCTGTGTGATTCCCCTGCTTCAGAACAGTGTCCCTTCCATGGGAGACAATACTTCATTAACTTCTTCAATGTGGGTCCTTCCCACAGTCTGTAGTTCTTCAAGAACTGCTCCAGTGTGTATCCTTTCCACAAGGTGCAGTCCTACAGGAACAGATTCCTCCCGTGTGGGTCCCTCACAGGCCACAGCTTTTGCTTAGAACTTACTCCTGCATGGGCTTTCTAGGGGCTGCAGCTTCCTTCAGGGCACATCGACCTGCCGCAGCATGGAGTCATCTGTGGGCTGCAGGGTAGATATTTGCTCTACCATGGTCCTTCATGGGCTGCAGGGGGACAGTCTGCTTCAGTAAGGTCTTCTTAATGGGCTGCAAGGAATTCTCTGCTCTAGTGCCTGAAGCTTCTCCTGCCCCTTCTTCATCATTGATCTTCATGTCTGTAGGGCTTTTTTTCTCACATTATTCTCACTGCTCTCTTTCACAACTGCTGTGCAGCATTTTTCAACCTTCCTTAAACATGCTATCATAGAGCTGCCACCAGTGTCATTGATGGTCTTAGCTCTGGCCAACAGCAGGTCCATTTTGGAGCCCACTGGAATCAGCTGAGTCAGACACAAGGGCATCCCTTGGTCTCTTCTCACAGAAGTCACCCCTGCAGCCCCCTTGCTACCAAAACCCAGCCAATACATCTGCTCTGTCTCTTTGGCCTCAATCAAGAAGAAAAGGGAACTGAAGGCCCAATATGCAGACCAGACCCACTTCTTATGGAAGTCTGCTGCCTCCCTGGGACCTGGGTGAAAGATAGGGTGAGAAAGCTTCCTATACTGGTATGATCCTCAGATTATTATCCATTACTGATTTTTCAGGTAGGCAGTGACAAAGTCACAACAAGAAATTTGAGGGAAATCAATACAGACTTCAGAGATCAGGAGCACAAATAGTGTTCTCCTCTATCCCAGGCAATAATAAGGGAAGAAACAGGAAGACCCATCACATCAATACTTGGTCCAGGCCTTGTGTCACTGGCAAGTCTTCACATTTTTTGATCATGGGTCCGTTTGCACAACATCAGGCCTGCTGTCTGTAGATGGGGTATGTTTGTCTAAAAGGGGGAAAAGGATTTTTGCACAGAAGATAGCAGGGCACATTGAAAGAACTTCAAACTAGTTTTTAAGTGGGGAAGGGATAAAACTAGGCTCACTAGAGATAACCCTGAGGTTGGCACACTAATGTTTGTGTATGGTAGGCTAGCAAAGTCCTTCGGTCTGCCATGTCAGTAAAGGTAGGGGATGGAGAGCCACGTAACAGCAAAGACACAAGGGTTATTGATGGGTTAGAAACCACAGAAGTGCCTGAGGATGTATACATAGGACTTAGGGCTTTTCCTCCCAGAAAGATGTCAGGATCAATAGACCAAGAGACCAACTGAAATGCATCTACACCAATGCACATAGCAAGGACAACAAACAGGAGGATCTGGAAGCCACTGTACAGTGGGAAAACTGTGATATAGTTGTGTCCTCGTTCGGCAAGGACAGGGTTAATTTGGCGCAGCCAGGCTGTTCTATACCATGCTAACATCATGGCCCGGGGCCAGTTCCAGTTCCGGGCAACTCTCATATGTGCGACCCGGTCCACTCCGCACCCTCTGTTTGTGCACACGGTATTGCTAATTTTTGTACATTGCTTTTATTACTGTTGTGATTGTTGTTGTTAGTGCAATTGTTTCATATGTGTCACTGTATTAAACTCTCTTTATCTCAACTCAGAAAGGCATTTTAAAACCTTTTTTGCCCGTGGTGGGGGGGCAGCAGCAGCGGCCATGTGGCTCGGCTGCCAGCAGGGACTGAACCACCACAGCTTTACTAAACCACCACAAGTTGCCACATGGAAAAATGGTGGGATGATTTGCAGAACTGGAGTGCTGCATTGGATGGCTATAAACTCTTCAGAAGGGATATGCAGGGAAGGAGAGGCAGTGGGGTAGACTTGTATGTTAGGGAGTGTTTGGACTGTCTAGAGTTTGATGATGGCAATGATAGCATTGAGTGCTTATGGGTAAGAATCAGGGGGAAGGCCAACAAGGCACATATCATGGTGGGAGTCTGTTATAGACCACCCAAACAGTATCAAGAAGCAGACAAAATATTCTATAAGCAGCTGGAAGAAGGCTCACAATCCCTACCACTTGTTCTCATGGGGGACTTCAACTTACCAGATGTCTCCAGGAAGAACAATACATCAGAGAGGAAACACTCCAGAAGGTTCCTGGAGTGTGTGGGCAATAACTTCCTGAAATAGCTGGTGAGTCAGACAACAGAGGCTCCCTGCTGGACCTGTTGAACGGAGAGGACTTGTGGGTGATGTGAAGGTTGGAGGCTGTCTTGAGCATAGTGATCATGAAATGATGCAGTTTTCAGTTCTTGGGGAAGTAAGGAGGGGAGTCAGTATAACTGCCACTTTGGACTTGTGGAGAGCAGACTTTGACCTGTTTAAAAGACTAGTCAACAGAGTCCCTTGGGAGGCAGTCCTGAAGGGCAAAGTAGTCCAGAAAAGCTCAACATTCTTCAAGAAGGAAATCTTAAAAGCATAGGAACAGGCCATCCCAATGTGTCATAAGACAAGCCAACAGGAAAGAAGATTGGACTGGCTTAACAGAGAGCTTTGGGTGGCACTCAGGAAGAAAAGGCCTATGGTAGAAGGGGCAAGCCACTCAGAAAGACTACAAAGATTTCATGAGGCTATGCAGAGAGAAAATTAGAAGGGCCAAAGCCCAGCTGAACTTAAACTGGCAACTGCCATAAAAGAAAATTTAAAATCTTCCTATATATACATTAACAACAAAGGAAAACTAAGGAGAACCTCTATCCTTTATTGGATGCAGGGTAAAACATAGTGACCAAGGATGAGGAAAAATCGAAGGTACCAAATGCCCTCTTTGCCTCACTCTTTAACAGTAAGACCAGTTACTCTCTGAGTGCCCACTCCCCTGAGCTGGAAGGCAGGGATGGTGAGCTGAATGAAGCCATCATAATTCAAGAAGAAATGGTCAGTGACCTGCTACACCACTTAGACACACACGGGTCTATGCGGCCAGATGGCATCAGTGCCCATCAAGCAACTTTCCATCATTTATCTGTAGTTCTGGCTAACCAGGGAGGTCCCAGTTGACTGAAAGTTGGCAAATACGACACCCACCTACAAGAAAGGCCAGAAGGGGGAGCCAGGGAGCTACAGGCCTGTTGGTCTGAACTTGGTGCCAGTGCAGGTTATGGAGCAGACCATCTTGAGTGCCATCACGTGGCACATCCAGGGCAACCAGGTGATCAGGCCCACTCAGCATGGGATCATGAAAGTTAGGTCCTGCTTGATTAACCTGATCTCCCTCTACAACCAGGTGACTTGTTTAGTGGATGAAGGAAAGGCTGTGGATATTGTCTACCTGGACTTCAGTAATGCTTTAGATACAGCTTCCCACAGCATTCTCCTAGAGAAACTGGCTGCTCATGGCTTGGATGGGCATATGCCTTGCTGGATAATAAACTGGCTGGATGGCCAGGCCCAGAGAGTGATGGTGAGTGTAGTTAAACCCAGTTGGTAGCCAGTCACAAGTGGTATTCCCTAGGGCTCAGTAGTGGGGCCTGTTCTCTTAATAACAGTCTGATCTCAGACTGTTTATTCAAATCTGCCTCCTCAATTTAAGGACTTCTCTGTGTCTTTTAGAGAACCAAAGCTGTTAACATACATCACAAACTAATAGGAAAAAGCTGGAATGCAGCGATGGGAGCTTGTGTCCAGCAAAGTATTGGTGCTGGGCAAAATAATGTTGTTGCTGTACCGTTGAGTGGAAAGAAACTTGAGCACAGCTAACACTGAAATCACTTCTACAAATACAAGCTGTTCTTTAAAAAAACCCTTTGCTGTACAACTTTCAGCCAGAATTGCAGAATGGGTGAGGGACAATAAGACTACACATCTTTCTCAGTTTCTCCCTCCACTATTTATAGCATACTTTAGAACGGTTTTCTGTAGTAGTTCAAGGTAATACATTAGACTCTGGGTATATATATGCATTCCTTTCTGGTTTTACTGCTACAGCAGTAACTTCTGATTGGAAAAGCAGTAGCTAGAGAGGACACTGCCCTAAATTCCCATGGCACACATATATGCAAGAGATTCAAGACCTTGACATGATCAAAGCTCTTTTTATTTTTTCAGTCCTGATACACAGTGTTGTGTACAGTGGGTCTTTTCTGCCCAAGGTCACCAAGATGAGGAAAGCCAAAATAAATTATCATATGCAGGAGAACTGTCTTTCATCCCAAAACACTAGAGGTATCAGAGCAGGGAAGCAGAATGCTAACTGCAGATGCTGTTTCCTTGAAATGCTTTGCCTTATAACTTATCTCAGGCTAAGATGAAAACATGCAGTGGAAAAAAAGCCTAACAAATAGAGAAAATACAGCCATTAGACCAAATTATGTCTCAGAAATCTTAGAAATTATATCTTAGAAATCTCAGAAAATCTTAAGACCGATTTCTGAGGTCCAGCCATTAAAACTGCACTAGGAAAAAGGTAGGACCACGTATATGTCTTAGCGCCCAGGGTGTAAAATGAATCAGAAGCAGTTGGCTCCAAATCTCCTCCACGGCTTTACCAATTGGTTGTAGTGAGGCTGACACTGGTCTCTTCTCTCAAATAACTAATGACAGGACAAGAGGTAATGGCCCCAGGTTGCACCAGGGGAGGTTTAGATTGGATATTAGGAAGAAGTTCTCCACTGAAAGAGTGGCTAGCCATTGGAACAGGCTGCCCAGGGAAGTGGTGGAGTCACCATCCCTGGAGGTATTCAAGAAATGAGTAGATGTGGTGCTTCAAGACATGATCTAGGAGTTAGGGAGATGTTGGACAAAGGTTGGACTAGATGATCCTAGAGGTCTTTTCCAACCTAAGTGATTCTATGATTCGATTAATTCAGGAGAGCTTCCCTTGGCAAACAGCAAGCTTTCAAAAGCCAGACTATAGTTTTCATCTATGTATCACTACCTACAGTATGGTTAAAACATCCGAGATACCCAAGCAGCAGAAACCCTAACCTGAAAGGGTCTGGTGAACTGTTTCCTCCCCTCAAAATCTGGCCATTC